>BPLR01011273.1:0-94061 GCA_021605095.1 Caerostris extrusa
GAGTAACTGAATAGGCCTATAAGGTCTGCAGCAGACCAGGCAATTAGATCAACGTAGACTTGAGAATTCCGAAAATCTCCGACTTTGAGTGAACTGCACTCGTGATTTAATTGTGCACTTGCGATCAAATTTATATTTTTAATTTTCATTTCTTTGTATAATAACCCAGAGTTCTGTATTTGTATATAAACAATGCTTGTAAATAAAAATTAAAAAGTGTTCCCATGAACCTGAAAGTAGCCCTCTTCTTGAAGCCTTTATAGGTCCAATATAGGCTGAGACGTTATACCAATAGAAATTAGTACTACGAGAATTTAAAAGATAATTTTTCATATTTATTTGAAGGATTGGGGTTATTATTAAATCTGAGTAATTTAATAATAAATACCTCAAAGAATTTTGACATAGTTTATTCTTTATGAAAAGATATAATTTATAAACAACAATCCATTTAAATTGTTAAATTTACATTTATTAGAATTTTTATATCAAAAATTGTTTTTAAAAAAAAAATTGCCTTACTTAAAACTTCACTTTCCGAATTACCTAATTAAAAAAAATAAAATAAACAATCCTTTTTTTTTTATGGTTTTTATGAATTCAGATCATATTAAAAATAAAAGAAAATGATAAAGTATTCAACTTTAATATGGTTTCTTTATTTTTATATGTTTTATTGTCATTTAACTTTTTTCATTATAAAAATGCTTGTCAATTGAGTTTCATGATCACAAAAAGATCTTCATTATAAATTATTTCTTGATTGGGTTGAAACACAAAAAAGTTAATATTCACATTTTTTACTAGTACTAATTATATCATTTGATAATATGATTTTTTAACCGAAAAGTTCTACTAGCCAATTTTATAGCCATTTTAAACACTTTTTTTTTGCGAAATAGAATGCATATGATGTATACCTTCGAATTTTATTAGATAACCAATAATCATCTCGTTATTAATCAAATTTTTCGTATTTGATATAGATATGCTTTTATTTCCGCTACCAAATGAAAAAATATGTAATAAAAAAATTTTCATCTTTAAATTATTCTTCAATATTTCCTATCTTGAAACTGATATTAAAGCAGCGATGATATTTTTAAAAACCATTCTTAATCGTTGTTTACATTCTATCTAACCTTTCATTTCCCCATTTTTAATCGAAAATTCTCATACTGTCCCTTTTAGGTATCTGAAGTTATGAAAAAGATAAAATATAACGTCCTTGACAACTGTTACAAAAGATCGAATCTTTTAAAGTTCAAAATTGTCCTAGCGTTACTTTTAGACAAATAAAATCATAAGTTTCCTATCAGGTATCCTTTTCCAAACAATTTTATCATTACACTTAATGGAAAAGTTCCATTTAAAATTTTTATTATGTCAGGGACAGTATGGCGTCTGTTATTTGCGGTTTAAAGATTCCAAGTAGAAAAAGAAATTTCATCTCATACCATCATTGTTTCAATAAATTTGGCTTAGATAAAGTTTTAAATCTTTTGCCTTACCCAGTTATCTGAATGTCAAAGTCAAAGAGGTTGTAAAACAATCAAATAAGATTTCCATTTACTATTCATTTTCAAATGTACATTAAATTATTATTATTATTTTAGATTTCTAGAATATCGTTAAGTTCTTGTTTATATAAATACTTACATATTTAAGTATTTAAGTATTATTTATTTAAGTATTAAGTATTTAAGTATTACATATTTAAGTATTATTGTTGTTAAGTATTACCCTTACATATTTTATGATTGATACTCCTTTTATATTTTATTTGAGTATTTCTGGTATAAATGGTTGCATGGTTCTGATACACATGGTTGTATGTTTCTCATATGCATTATTATATGAATCTCGTTTACATAGTTGCAAAGGTTTTTTGTATACATGGTTGTAAGGTTTCCATACGCATAGTATGTACAATTCTCGTATGCATAATTATATGAAACTCGTTTACATAGTTGCAAGGTTCTTTTATACATGGTTGTAAGGTTTCCATACGTATAGTATGTACAGTTCTTGTATGCATAATTATATGAATCTCGTTTACATAGTTGCAAGGTTCTTGTATACATGGTTGTAAAGTTTCCATACGTATGTACAATTTTATGTATGTACAATTCTCGTATGTATTATTATATGAATCTCCCTTACATAGTTGCAAGGTTCTTGTATACATGGTTGTAAGGTTTCCATACGTATAGTATGTACAATTCTCGTATGCATAATTATATGAATCTCGTTTACATAGTTGCAAGGTTCTTGCATACATGGTTGTAAAGTTTCCAATGAATTATCTTGTACTTTATAATGTGTTGCCTTATTTTTAATGTGTCTAGGAAAATGCTCAGGTGGTATTACAATATCATATTCTTTAGTAATTGGTTTTAATATAACCGAATTAAAAACAATGTTTTGGAAAATATTTTAATAAATAAATTAAAAAATAATAATAATATTTATATTCCAAAAAAAGTTTTTAAATAATATTTTGTAGAAGGACCTGTGACAAATTTATTGGCAAACGAGTTCCGAGGAACAATATGTTAAGAAAACTGATTCAAACTGATTTAAGCTCAGAAATAATTTATGTTTTTTATTTATATATTATTTTCTTATTTTCTATATTTATTCCTATAATTTATTTTCCGTTTGCTACACAAGCATCGTGTTGTAAATTTGAGCTACACAAGGAAATAAATGAAAATTTTAAATGAAATTTTGTTAGTATGAGCAAGGATACACCATGTCTTACTGAAACAAAATGTAGCGAACGGGGAAGAGTTCAAGGTTTATAGATCCTTATTTCAAGACCGGTTGACCTTTACGTTGGACTTGGACTTCACACGGGTTTTTTTTTCCCCGTTAGACTTTGGAACCGATAATGGGAGAGGGAGAAAGAGAAAAAGTGTGCAGAGTCGAGGAAGGTTTCCAGGCAGTACAGAGGATACAAGAGTCAGTAAAGAGTTCCAGGCAGTATGGAGGGTATAAGAATCAGTGAAGAATTCCACGCAGTAAGGAGGGTACAAGAGTCAGTGAAGAGTTCCAGGCAGTACGGAGGATATAAGAATCAGTGAAGAATTCCACGCAGTAAGGAGGGTACAAGAGTCAGTAAAGAGTTCCAGGCAGTACGGAGGGTATAAGAATCAGTGAAGAGTTCCACGCAGTAAGGAGGGTACAAGAGTCAGTGAAGAGTTCCAGGCAGTACGGAGAGTATAAGAATCAGTGAAGAGTTTCACGCAGTAAGGAGGGTACAAGAGTCAGTGAAGAGTTCCAGGCAAGGAAGGAAGAGTCAGTGAAGAGTTCCAGGCAGTACGGAGGGTATAAGAGTCAGTGAAGTGTTCCAGGCAGTACGGAGGGTATAAGAATCAGTGAAGAGTTCCAGGCACTACGAAGGGTATAAGAATCAGTGAAGAGTTCCACGCGGTAAGGAGGGTACAAGAGTAAAGGAAGATTTCAGGCAGTACAAAGGGTATAAGAGTCGAGTGAAAAGTTTCAAGCAGTAAAGAGGGTATAAAGAACGAACTGGCCTTTTTTAATATGATTTTGCAAATACTTGTTACATAATTTTGTTACGTGTTGCAGCTTTGTAATTTTAATAAATAGGACAGCCAAAAGTTTCGAAGTATCCTTTAAAGAAACAACACTGAATCAAGACCACAAGCATATGGCCCTAACTTTTACTGTATGTTCAAAAACCTTGTATTAGAATAATATATCCCCTCATGCCAGTGAAAATATGCAAATAATTTTTTTTTAGTTTATAATTTATGGCTTTTTTACACATTTACCTATACATTTACCTGTTTTATACATTTCTAACATTCGTACATATAAAGATTTTGTTATTCTAAAACGAACAACCTGAACCAGTATTCTATATCCTTTTTCTCGTAAACCGACAATAAGAAAAGCAAATGAATTTGTGTGTCTTTCCGGCCCAGACATTTTTCCCTTTGAAGCAATAAAATTTGTTTGGAATTCTAGAGGATGGAAATTGTTTCTCCAGGAGGCCTGTTTTACTTTTATTCTCCTATAAAGATCAAATAACAGTTGTATGGAGAACATACTATGTGAATAGAATGCAATGAATTCCATGTGAAGTGATATAGTCTAGAAGAAATCGTCTGCGAACGATGTTTCTTGCATGTAACATATTATACTTTAAAGTTAACATGAGAAAATATTTTAAAAATTTTCTTTTATGAAGGTAGAGATTAGTCTTAGCTAGTAAATAAAGTCTTTAAATTAAAGTGAGACATAAAAGTGGTTGCAAGCAAAATAAATAAAAAAAATCAATCACAATGTGTGAGATTGATTTATAATTTTTCACGTTTGTAGTGAAATATTAGCATTAGCAAATATAGTTATTTTTCTTAAATTAAATCATTTTCTTCAAGACTAGACATGTTTCTTATGTTTTAATTCAACTTTGTATTCAGTATTTCATATAAATATAAGATACTGAATTCGTTCCCCAGTTTAAAATTCTGTTAAATGTTTTTATTTTAATTTAATGCATAATTTTGAATGTCTATTTGGGATCATTTAACACCTGTGAATGTGTTAATATTTTTTGAAGCTAAAACCTATAATATTGACAGAAACATTGTTTTTCTTTGAATATATTATACTTTTATGTGTTGGTTAACCAAAAATCATGAATAAGGTTACTTATTTTCTGTCCGACTCGTGGCTCAGAAGCAACGCTCGCCGCCAGTGTGCATTAGGGCGGTGGTTCAACCCGCTGTTGGCTTTGTGGTAGACACTGCTTCAAAAAACTAGGAGACATGATAGCGTTTGTGGTGTTCAGCATCTTTCCTTGTTAGTCAGACTATATGGTGGGAGTCTGCCATATCATATGCAAATGCGGGTAGTTCCCTTTAAAAATCAAGAGTAAATGTTGAGCTAAGTAACTCTTCTACCTCTTCTGCCCCATCCCAACAGAAACTGCCCTCCCCCTTTCCCTTCTTCCTGGAGACCACACCGGTTCTTGGACTTGGTGTAGATTTTGCTGTCTACCAAGTGGGATAAGAAACAAAAAAAAAACTTATTTTCTCATTAAATGAAACTTTAATTTCTATAATAAAACCAAATCTTTATATCAATGATTTATAATAATTGATAATTTTGTCTCCTCAGAGAAGAAAAATTCAGATTGTATAATAAAATGGCCCTTTCTTTGTTAATATTTTAGAATATTTTCAGAGTCATATATGAAAAGAACTACATGAAACTTAAGGAACTACTCACTAATAGGTGCATTGTCTTTAAAGGTAGTTTGACTCTTTCTGTTCAATCTTCAATGTGTAGAAATAAATATAATTTAAATAAATCAGTTAAATGTCATCAATAATAATATTATTTAATTAAAAAGTATTATAGATTAGATCAAAGTAAAAATTTATTTTTGATAAAACAAAATTCAAAATAAAAAATATTCATGTGTTATAATTTAAAATAAAAAATATGATATTTTAAAGTTGTAAGATTTCTATAAAGTATATACGTATGTAATGTATATATGGAAAGATGTAATGTATGTATGGTAAGCTGTAATGTATTGTTTGTAATGTATTGCTGACAACCTACACCATAAAAAGCATACATTTCATGTTTCAAAATCTGCAAGAGGCAGACAGCCCCAACTTACAATGGGGCTGTTGCGGCATTGAAGAAGATGTATGTATGTAAGATATAGCACTACGGAAAAACCTTCTATTCTTTTTTTTTTTTATTTAACTATTCATAACATTTCTTTATCTAATTCGAATCTAATTCGAGCAATAGTTTATCTGAGGCAATGCAGTATTTGTGTATCCTGATTTGGATATGAGCAAATATAGGAATTTTTTAAAAAATTTTAATTGAAAAAATTTATTTTCGCTCATCCTCAGTTTCTGTGAAATTCATTTTTGATGCCTGTCAAAATGTTTCATTATGTCTGTTTGTAACTAGTACCATAAAATATTACAACTTTCTTTTATTAATAACAGATACAAACTATCATTACTAATTCAGTAATCTTTAAAGAAGTTTACTGAAAATCATTTCTACTTTAACAGAGAACAAAATTAAGTCTGCCTGTCTACCCACGTACTAAGGCAGAGGAAGAAGATACAGATTAAATCCTACCACACAGTCTCCTGGAAGCCAAGTGTGATTTCCAAAGTCCTCTTCTCATTGTTAGAGGGCCATCGATCATGCACGCCGTAACTGTCACTGAGAAACAAATGGGGGATTTTCAACAAGCGCAGAATTCCGCAGCAGCCATTGTCCATCCTGAATTCACACAAAAGAACGGTGGCAGCTTAAAGATTCCAGAGTTAGAACGAATTCATTCAGTTTTCTATTTGTTTTATTTTTCAGTCTTCTATCAGCTATCCGTCACGGGGTTTTATCCCATTTTGTTCTTGATTAAATGATTGATTTGATTGATTGATTGATTTGATTATTTCATTTCATAAGTTTTTTTCGATGTTGTTATTTTTATCTTATCCCTCGTGATACTGCTCGATCTCAAACGTATAAAACAGAATGAATAAAATATTATTACAACTTTTATGAAAAAAAGAAAAGTGTAGTTGATTCAGAGAGACATGAAAAAGACTGATTAGTTAATGGAAGTTTTCGTTGGTGCCTCATAAATATTGTGATATTGAAGAATAGAGGTCAGGAATAGATTAATAAAAAGATTATTTCCAAATAAATAAAGTTGGATTTAAAAGATAAAATTCAAATAGTATTGGACATTCAATACAAATGTAGAATGAAAAAAAAGAAACGGTAGTTGGTTCAGACAGACATGAAAATATTAGTTAATGGAAGTTTTAGTTGGTGGCTCATAAATATTGTGATATTGATGAATAGAAGTCAGGAATAGAATAATAAAAGAATATTTCAAAAATAATAAGTTCAAAAAATAATTTTAGAAAATAATAAGTTTAAAAATAATTTTCTAAAATAATAGTTTAATTTAAAAGTTAAAATTCAAATAGTATTGGACATTCAATATAAATGTAAAATGAAAAAAATAAACTGTAATTGGTTCAGAGAGATATGAACTTTCTTTTATTTATAACAGATACAAACTATCCTTACTAATTCAGCAATCCTAAGCTTACCGAAAATCATTTCTACTTTAGTAGAGGAAGAAGATACAGATTAAATCCTACCACACAGTCTCCTGGATACAGAAAGCCAAATGTGTTCTCCAAAGTCCTCTTCTCATTGTTAGAGGGCCATCGATCATGCACACCGTAACAGTCCCTGAGAAACAAATGGGGTGATTTTCAACAAGCACAGAATTCCGCCTCAGCCATTGTCCATCCTGAATAAAGTGATCACACAAAGAACAGTGACAGCTTAAAGATTACAGAGTTAGAACGAATTCATTCCAGTTTTCTACTTGTTTTAGTTTTTTCAGTCTTCGGTCAGCCATCCGTCACGGGGTTTTTATCACATTTGTTCTTGATTTGATTCTTTTATTTCATAAGTTCTTTTTTTTTTTTCGACGTTATTATTTTTATCATATCCATCGCAATGCTGCTCGATCTCAAACGTATAAAAAAGAATGAATAAAATATTATTGCATCTTTCATGGAAAAAAAGAAACGGTAGTTGGTTCAGGGAGACATGAAAAGACTTATTAGTTAATGGAAGTTTTGGTTGGTGCCTCCTGAATATTGTGATATTGAAGAATAGAGGTTAGGAATAGAATAATAATAAGATTATTTTAAAAGTAAATATAGTTTAATTTAAAAGCCAAAATACGAATAGTAGTGAACATTCAATAGATATGCAGAATGGAGAAAGAAATGTTAGTTTGTTCATGGAGACATGAAAACATTTATTATTTAATGGAGGTTTTTGGTTGGTTCCTCATAAATATTGTGATATTGAAGAATAGAAGTCATTAATAGAAATTTAATAGAATTATTTCGAAGAATAATAGAATTATTTGGAAATAAATACAGATTAACTTAAAAACTAAAATTCGAATAGTATTGAAAATTCAATAGAAATGTAGAATGAAAAAAAAAGAAACGGTATTTGCTTCAGAGAGACATGAATTTTCTTTAATAACAGAAATCTGCTAGTAGGCAGACGGCCTCGGTCCACCATGGGGCTGTTGTGCTGTTGTAGAAAAGAACTTGTGTATGTTAGTCATAACACTATAGAAAAACTTTTAGTTTTTATACAATTGTTTTTTAATTAATTAATCTCAAAATTAAAAATGTTAATAAGGAAATTCATTAATCATTGAATCTAATTCAAGTAATAGCATCTGTGGCGACGCAGTCTGTGTGTCCTTATTTGGAAGTAAGTTAGTATATGAATTTTTTAATAACATTTTAATTGCAAACAATTTATTTTTCATTTATCAAAATTATTATAAGTTCCTCAGTTTTTATAAATTCATTTTGGATGCCTGTCAAAATGTTTCATTACATGTCTTTGTAACTAGTACCATAAAATATTACAACTTTCTGTTATTAATAACATATACAAACTATCCTTACTAATTCAGTAATCCTTAATGAAGTTAACCGAAAATCACTTCTACTTTAACCAAGAACTAAAATAAGTCTGTCTGTCTACTCACGTACTATGGCAAAGGGAAGAAGATAAAGATTAAATTCTACTACACAGTCTCCTGGATACAGAAAGCCAAATGCGTTTTCCAAAGTACTCTTCTCATTGTTAGAGGGCCATCGATCATGCACACCGTAACTGTCACTGAGAAACAAATGAGGTGATTTTCAACAAGCACAGAATTCCGCCTCAGCCATTGTCCATCCTGAATAAAGTGATCACACAAAAAAGAACGGTGACAGCTTAAAGATTACAGAGTTAGAACGAATTCATTCCAGTTTTCCACTTGTTTTAGTTTTTTTCAGTCTTCGGTCAGCCATCCGTCACGGGGTTTTTATCACATTTTGTTCTTGATTTGATTCTTTTATTTCATAAGTTCTTTTTTTTTTTCGACGTTATTATTTTTATCATATCCATCGCAAAGCTGCTCTATCTCAAACGTATAAAACAGAATGAATAAAATATTATTACAACTTTTTATGAAAAAAGAAATTGTAGTTGATTCAAAGAGAGACAAAATACTTATTAGTTAATGGAAGTTTTGCTTGGTGCCTCATAAATATTGTGATATTGAAGGTCAGGAATAGAATAATAAAAGATTATTTCGAAATTAAATATAGTTTAATTTAAAAGCTCAAATTCAAATATACAAAACAAAATACTTTTCGGCTACTAAACAATCCATATTTTGAAAATTTTTTGATAAATGGTTACATTTATTAGTAATAAATAAAGAGATTTAGGTATGATGTTAAGAGAAAGTCCTGCATAGTGAAGCGACGCCATAGCTAGGGGCCGCTATCGTGAAGACATTTGACTTGATCTAACATTAATAATAATATTTTAAATCCATGGACAAGATAACAACAACAAATAATAATTAGAATAATACATTTCTCTGAAATTATAATAGTTTTCAATAGCTATTAGAGTTAACAAATATTGCAATAATCAAATTTTTCTAATTTGATAATTTAAAGTTGCTATTGTTTAAAAAGCAACATTTTCCAAACAAAAATATATTTTAGATTATTTTTCTATTCAATAAAAAAAAATTCTACTACTACTATGTTCAAAGTTGTAACTTAATTTGTTCAAAAAAATCAATTTTAATACTAAACAAATTTTCCCGAAAACATTATACTTAAATTATCAAGATTCGAAACATATACTTTTAAACGCACATATATTTATATACATAACATAACATAACATAACATATACATATAGCTTGATAAGTTTTCTGTAAAATATTACAACTTTCTTTTGTTAATAACAGATACAAACTATCCTTACTAATTCAGTAATCCTTAAAGAAGATTACAAAAATTATTTCTATTTTAACCAAGAACAAAAATAAGTCTGTCTGTCTGTCCACATACTATGGCACAGGAAGAAGATACAGATTAAATCCTACCACACAGTCTCCTGGATACAGAAAGCCAAATGCGTTCTCCAAAATCCCTCTTCTCATTGTTAGAGGGCCATCGATCATGCACACCGTAACTGTCACTGAGAAACAAAGGGGGGTGATTTTCAACAAGCACAGAATTCCGCATCAGCCATTGTCCATCCTGAATAAAGTGATCACACAAAGAACGGTGACAGCTTAAAGATTCCAGAGGTGGAACGAATTCATTCAGTTTTCTACTTGTTTTAGTTTTTAGTTTTCGATCAGCCATCCGTCACGGGGTTTTTATCACATTTTTGTTCTTGATTTCATTCTTTTATTTCATAAGTTCTTTTTTTTTTTTTTTTCGTAGTTATTGTTTTTATCATATCCATTGCTCTCGAACGTATAAAACAGAATGAATAAAATGTTATTGCAACTTTTATGAAAAAAAAAAAAAGTAGTTGGTTCAGAGAGAGACATGAAAAGACTTATTAGTTAATGGAAGTTTTCGTTGGTGCCTCAGAAGTATTGTGATATGGAAGGTGAAGAATAGAATAATAAAAATATTATTTCGAAAGTAAATATAATTTAATTTAAAAGCTTAAATTCAAATAGTATTGAACATTTAATAAAATTGGGAAGACAAATATATATATAGATAGATAGATAGATATAGATATATAAATAGATATTTGCAACACTGAAAGTATCTTGGAAAAATTCGTTCTTCGTAAAATGTATCAAAAGTACAAAAGAGATAGAAAGTTTAGAGTTATTAGTTTTAGAGAAAATAAGCATTTTATCTACATATATAACATATCAATTGCGATTAGATGTTTCCATTCGAAATAGTTTTGAATTTATAGAAATATCGAAATGAGACATTTTTCATAAAAAAAAAAGGTAAATTCACAAAAAAATATGTCCATTGCTGTTGGGGATTTTCAAAACTACAAAAAAAATAATACTTGATGGGTACAAAACCATCACATGATATTTTGAAGAAATCGTTACATTTATCAATTAAAATACAGGTAAATTTAATTTAAAAAACCACTACATTTTTTTTAACACTTAATAAATAATTAGCTTGAAAAAAAAATTTCCGTGAAATTGTAATAGCTTTCAATAGCTATTAGGGTTAATAAATAATGCAATAATTTTATATCTCTAATTTCATAATTTAAAATTGCCATTGTTTAAAAAGAAACTTTTCGAAAATATATATATATTTTTAGATTTTTGTTTTAATTTTTACTATTGTTATATTCAAAGTTATATTTAGTTTGTTCAAATATTAATTTTAATAGTAAACAAATTTTTCCAAAAAATATTATATTTAAATTAGCAAGATTCGAAACATATACTTTTAAACACACATATATTTATATACATAACATAACACATACATATAGTTTGATAAGTTTTCTGTGAAATTGTAATATAATTTTATTTTCTAATTTCATAACTTAAATTTAAAGAAGCAACTAACTAATTTCATAACTTAAATTTAACTCTAACAACTCTAATTTCGTAACTTAAATTTATTTCTAATTTCATAACAACTTTTAAGAAGCAACTTTTCCAAACAAAAATATATTTTAGATTTTTTTTCTATTCAATAAAAAATTTTTGCTATTGCTATATTCAAAGTTATATCTTAGTGTGCTCAAAAATTAATTTTAATACTAAACAAATTTTTCCGAAAATATCATACTTAAATTAGCAAAATTTGAAACTATACTTTTAAACATTATGTTTATATACATCTTTTAAACACATTTGTGATTTTTTATAATTATAGAAACAAGCCTCGAAAACTTTATCTCACAATTTTAGAAATAATTTACACAAAATATAAAAAATTGCTTTCTTCAATTCTTTAAAAATATTAAGCAGCTTAAAAAAATTACATGACAAATTTTGTTGTCACTTATTAAAGTAAAAACTAGTAACTTTCAGTCATTTTAATTGGCCTGTTTAGAAAGTAACTTTAGCAACTAACTTTGTACCTTGCCACGTTTGAATTTCTTTCAATTTAATTCTTTGAATGTTGTTTAGCGGAAAGTAAAAGAAATTAAATTAATGTTCAGTTCTGATTTTGCTAGTTATTTGCACGATTACTTTGGTTTCATTCAAAATATCAGAGTAAAAGAAAAAGTTATAATCTAATTTCAAAAAATTTTCAACGCTTTCTTTTAAATCGTTTGATTTATATTAAATAGAAATTGCAAGTAGCAAAAACTAATATCACTACTTAAACTAAGAATTTCGTCTCAAAACTTCAGTTTTTATTAATTACATTTAATTTAGTTTTCAGTATGAACATTATAAATTATGGTTAAAATGCTCACAAAACAAATATTTATTAAAATTAACAAAATATTAAGACTTTGTAATATTTTTTCCGCGGGAAGAGAAAGTAGTATTTCTCTTCCGAAAGGAAAGAAATGTGAATTCTTTAGAAAATGTATAATAACAAACTATCACTCAAATCTGACAGCAAATAAACAGTGTCGGGGATATTTATATTACATGCAATTATTGCTTTTGTACTAATGAGAACAACCTGTCATTCCAATCTGACAGCAGATAATCAGTGTCATGGATAATGAGTCCTCTAGAAATTATCGATTGTCTGTGAAACAAGTACAGATGGAATATAGACTACACCATGAGTTGTTGCATCGTGATTGGTGATAGACCGTCGGTTGAGGAAGTGTACATTCCAATAAGAAGTAAGGGAAGCTGACTCCTTTCCCGTCTTGACGGATTTTCTTAAAGAAGGAAAGAGTTTTTGGAGAAGAAGAAAGAAAGTTCTACGACGAGCCGACGAGAAGTGTTGGTTTTTCTGAAAATGATTGAACAGACCGGAGTTTCAGCTTGTTTTAAACTCTTGGGATTTCATGTATCACGCTGTATGATAATTAAGATCTGCCACAGGCCATGAGTTTCAGATCTAATAAAGGAATAACGTTGACTTCCAGAATGTTTAGAACTAACTCCTTGCATTGGCGAATTATATGGAAGAAAAACCCGAAAAACTCCCACCAAGCAGTCCGAAAGCCGTTACACACAGTCAAAGCAAACCTGACCTTTCTAACTCATATTACCACTGGACTGTGAGTCAGATTTTCTGATTATTTCAGGTATGATAATAAACAATGAAATATTTTAATTCAGTTTAAGTCTGTGTAGTTATATTTATTATCAGTTCTATTAACTTTCACTATTTTATTACTATTATTTTAAAACACCATTCAAAACTTCCTGCCTAATCGACTGAATTATTATTACAACAAACATTATTATGTAACCCATTTATTGTTCAATTATCTAACCCCTCAATGCCAAACATTTCTGGCGACATTCTATAATGCCAAATTCCCTATCCTTCCAACATAAACAAACAAAAGCAAACCGAAGTGGACCTTTGTGCAACCATGAATTTACATCATCCCGCAATACCAACACCATAATTCAGCGTCTTAACAATCATCCACCTTTGCGCAGGGGTCTCTGCAAACACGGAGGCCCTCGTGTTCGCTGGTATCGCATTAATCTGTCAGGGGATGTTATTGATAGCCTGGACACTGCAGCATTAATAATGATCTTCTGTTGATAAAAATGCGTCTCAACTTCTCGGGGTTTCTGCCTGAATGGTGCATTTAATTTCAGCTTTCACAAACAGGAGGTTCTTTAAGTGACGATTTATTCTTGGAAGATGGGTGCAATATGAATCGAGTGTCGTTTTATGAAACATTTTTGAAAGGGAATGATTTGTGGTAGCGGAACTTCGAGCTTTAGCTAGTTAATATTTTGATTATTGATTGAGCCAGATGGAGCATTGGTATTAAGTAAAATATTTATCATTTATTCTGTTGGCAAAGGCTTAATTTTCGTTGTGATTAAAAAATATTTATAGTCATATTCAAGTGTTTGTGTAGAATATATAC
The DNA here is from genome assembly GCA_021605095.1 of Caerostris extrusa. Taxonomy (NCBI): domain Eukaryota; kingdom Metazoa; phylum Arthropoda; class Arachnida; order Araneae; family Araneidae; genus Caerostris; species Caerostris extrusa. The sequence continues at coordinate 13,954 of BPLR01011273.1, forward strand.
ATAATTATTGCAATAGAATAACTTCAATAAACTTTGAAATTTAAATAAATTATGTTTAAGCATCCATTATAATAGAAAAAATTTTAAAATTCAATTATATTAATCTTAGTAAAAAATTAAAACCTCAGAAATTAACTTTAATTTTAATGATAAGTTTACTATAATCATTTAATAAATGTGTCTTCTTCATTGGCGCAACAACCCCACGGTGGGTTAAGACCGTCTGCCTACTGGCAGATTTCAAGACAGGAAATGTTTTCTTTTTACGGGGGTAATGTTGTCAGACCTATATGACATACATATACCCAACAGTCACTTAGGCCGGAACTTACTGTTTAAAGTCGATTCCGAACCACTGCAAACAACAATGGCACCGCCGAGACTCGAATTTGAAACCTGGGGAACCCAGCGCCAGAGCGTTAGTCATTCTGCCTTAAAAGGACTTTAACGATATCCATATAAATAATTTTAACTATAAATTTAAAAAACTTTTTTTAATGTCTGTGAATCTCGTGTTCCACTAAACACGAGTAACCACCAATGAACTTAAAAGAAAGAAAAATTATTCCCGGTATATTCCTGCTTTTGCAAATTGTATGGAATCACACCCGAAAACTCCCACCAGGCAACCCGACAACAATCACACAATCGACATCAAATCACCTCATTTTTATATGCACACGGAGACCGGCACTCAATGCAAACCTGACCTGACCGAACGCTTATTATCACTGGACTATGAGTTGGCTTTCTGTCTATTTTATGTATGATAAAAACAAAGAAATAATTTTAATTCAATTTTTAACCTATAGAGTTATATTATCTGTTCAATTCTATTATCAATTCGGCTTAAATTTTATTATTTTATAATAATTCTCTATAATGTCCTACATAATCAACTGAATATTTCAACAAACATTATTATGAAACTCATTTATTGTTCAATGATCTAACCTCCAAAAGTTCCTGGCAACATTCTGTATGCCAAATTGTCCTATCCGTCCAACATAAACAAACAGAAGCAAACCCAAGTGGACCTTGTGCATCCATGAATTTACGTCCTCCCGCAATACCAACACCATAATTCAGCGTCCCAACAATCATCCACCTTTGCGCAGGGGTCTCTTCAAACAGAAGGTCCCTCGTGTTCGCTGGTATCGCATTAATCTGTCAAGGGATGTTATTGATAGGCGGGACATTGCAGCATTAATAATGATCCTCTATTGATAAAAATGCGTCTCAACTCTTCGGGGTTTCTGCCTGAATGGTGCATTTAATTTCAGCTTTCACGAACTGGAGGTTCTTGAAGCGACTATTTATTCTGCAGAATGATTTATTCTTGGAAGATGGATGCATTATGAAAAGAATCGACTGTCGTTTTATGAAAATTTTTCTGAAAGGGAATGATTTGTGGTACGAAACTTCGAGCTTTAGCTAGTTGATATTTCAATGTATTTATTAAGCCATATGAAGCATTGATATTATGTAAAATATTTATCATTTATTCTGTTGGCAATGGTTTAGTTTTTGCTGTGATTAAAAAATATGTATAGTCAAATTCAAAAATTTGCTTAGAATATATGCATAATTATTAAGGTTGAATAACTTTAACAAAATTTCAAATTTAAATAAATTATTTTTAAACATCTATTATAAAAAAGAATATTTAAAATTTAAATTAATAACATAAAATGTCAAATATTAAGTTTGTTTAATTTTAATGATGAAGTTTACTATAAACAGTAAATAATTGTGCGTTCTTTTCATTGGCGCAACAGCCCCTCGGAGGGGGCCGAGACCGTCTGGCTGCTGGCAGATTTCAAGACAGGAAATGTTTTCTTTTACGGGGGGTAGGATTGTCAACCCTACGTCCAACAGTCATATATGCTGGATTTTACGGTTTAAAGTGTATTCCGAACCACTACAAACATCCATGGCTCCTCTGGCCTCAAACCCGAAACCTTTTCGAACCAGGCACCAGAGCGCTATTCACTGGGCTTTATGGCACTTTAACGGCACCCATATAAATAATGTTAAGCATAAAAGTAAACAAAAATTTTAACATCTGTGAATCTCGTGTTCCACCGAACAGTGCCACGAATAGCTCACCAATGAGCTAACAAGAAAAAAATCGATTTCCGAAATGTGCCTGCTTTTGCAAATTGTATGGAAGAAAACCTAAAAACTCTCTCCAAGCAACCCAACAACCATCACACCAACAATGGACCTCAAATCACCTCATTTTTTTATATGCAACGGACACCGACAACATCAATTCAAATCTGACCTCTCCAAACGCTTATTATCACTGGAATGTGAGTCGGTCTCTGGGACTATTTTATGTATGATAAAACAGTGAAATAGTTTTAATTCAATTTATATTTTATTATAGGATCGATTTAAATTTCACTATTTTATTACAATTCTCATAGAATACAGTTTAAAATTTCCTACCTAATCAACTGTATATATCAACAAACATTATTATGAAACCCATTTATTGTTCAATGATCTAACCCCTCACTGCCAAAAGTTTCTGGCGACATTCTATAACGCCAAATTCCCCTATCCTTCCAACTAAGCAAGAAGAAGCAAACCGAAGTGGACCCTGTGCATCCATGAATTTACATCCTCCTGCAATACCAACACCATAATTCAGCGTCTCAACAATCATCCACCTTTGCGCAGGTCTCCGCAAACACGGAGGTCCCTCGTGTTCGCTGGTATCGCATTAATCTGTCAGGGGATGTTATTGATAGCCAGCAGTCTGGACGTTGCAGCATTAATAATGATCTTCTATTGATAAAAATGCGTCTCAACTTCTCGGAGTTTGTGCCTGAATGGGGTATTTAATTTCAGCTTTCACGAACGGGAGGTTCTTGAGGTGACGATTTATTCTGCAGGGGACCGGAGTGATTTATTCTTGGAAGATGGGTGCATTATGAAATGAATCGAGTGTCGTTTTATGAAACTTTTTCTGAAAGCAAATGATTTGTGGTCGCGGAACTTCGAGCTTTAACAAATTAATATTTCGATGTATTGATTGAGCCAGATAGAACATTGGCATTATGTAAAGTATTTATCATTTATTCTGTTTACAATGGTTTAGTTTTTGTTGGAATTAAAAACATTTATAATAAAATTTAAAAAATTTGTTTAGTATATGTGCATAATTATTACGATAGAATAACTTCAATAAAATTTCAAATTTAAATAAATTATATTTACTATTAACTAATTCTATTATAATAAAAAAAAGAAGTTTTAAATTCAACTGAATTAATCTTATTAAGAAATAAAAATGTCAAAAAAATAACTTGTTTATTTTTAGTGTTGAATATAATCATTTATAACCTAACTCATGGCTCAATGTCAACGTTCAGCTGGTGAGCATTAGCGCTGAAGTTTAATCCGCTGGTGACTTTGTTGTATACATTGTTTCAAAAAACGATGAGATTTGATAACGTTTGTGAGGTTCAGCTTCTTGTATCGTTTGTTGAAATACCTAGTGTGGAGTTTTCAGGGATTTTCTCCCATACGCTACGTAAAAACGGGGTCGTTCCCCTATAAGACCTCCTGGAAAGTACATCCCCCTCCCCAAGAAATACGTAGCCAACACAACAACAACAGTCATTTAATAAATGTGTGCTCAAACAAAATAATTTCTAGATTATATTGAATATTTTTTTTATTTTGAAAATCTTTGAAATGCTTTTTTTTTTTTTTTTTTGAACATCTGTGGATCTAGAATTACAACTTATGTATAACTCGAGCAGCTCACCGATCAGTAATGAAGATTTTAGGGTTTATTACCCAAAAATTTCCATGTCATCGGCCTTTCTGATTATTTTATGTATGATAGGAAAATTAAATATTTTTAAGCATTGGAGTCTTTAATGATTCAATTTTTAGTCTGTGGAGTTATATTTATTATCAGTTCGATTTAATTATTATAGAATACCATTCAAAATTTACTACCCAATCGACTGAATGTTTCACCAAACATTATTATGAAACCCATTTATTGTTCAATGTCTAACCCTCAATGGCAAAAGTTTCTGGCGACATTCTATAATGCCAAATTCCCCTATCCATCCAACATAAACAAACAGAAGCAAACCGAAGTGGACCTTGTGCAACCATGAATTTACATCATCCCGCAATACCAAACACCATAATTCAGCGTCTCAACAATCATCCACCTTTGCGCAGGGGTCTCCGCAAACACGGAGGCCCCTCGTGTTCCTGGTATCGCATTAATCTGTCAGGGGATGTTATTGATAGCCTGGACATTGCAGCATTAATAATGATCTTCCATTGATAAAAATGCGTCTCAACTTTTCTCGGGGTTTCTGCCTGAATGGTGCATTTAATTTCAGCTTTTCACGAACTGGAGGTTCTTGAAGCGACGATTTATTCTGCAGAATGATTTATTCTAGGAAGATGGGTGCATTATGAAAAGAATCGAGTGTCGTTTTATGAAAATTTTTCTCAAAGGGAATGATTTGTGGTAGCGGAATTTCGAGCTTTAGCTAGTTAATATTTTGATGTATTGATTGATCTAGATATGGCATTGATATTATGTAAAAGTATTTATCATTTATTCTGTTAGTAAAGATTTTGTTTTTGTTGTGATTAAAAAAATTTATAGTCAAATTCAAATGTTTGTTTAGAATATATACATAATTATTAAGATAGAATAATTTCAATAAAATTTAAAATTTAAATAAATTATGTTTAAGTAACTACTGTATAAAGAAATTTTAATATTCAACTAAATTAATCTTATTAAAAAATAAACATCCAAAATTAACTTTCTTTAATTTTAATGATGAAGTTTACTTTAATCATTTAATAAATTTCTTCTTCTTGCAACAGCCCCATGGTGGAGCCTAGGCCGTCTCCCTACTGGCAGATTTCGTGGCATGAAATGTTTTCTTTTACGTGGATAATGTTGTCAGACCTATACCCAACAATCATGAAGGCCCGAATTTACGGTTTAAAGTGAATTCTGAACCACTACAAGCACCCATGGCACCTCCGGGAGTTGAACCCGAAACCTGGGGACCGAGCGCCAGAGCTCTAGTCACACGGCATTAAGGCCCTTTAACGACATCCATATAAATAATTTTAACTATAAATAAAAAATTTAAGCATTTTTTAACAACCGTGAACTCGTATTCCACTGAAAACACGAATAGCCCACCAATGGCTAAAAAGGAAGAAAATTGATTTCAGGAAATGTTCCTGCTTTAGCGAATTGTATGGAAGAAAACCTGGAGAACTCCCACCAAACAATCAGCCACCATCACACAATCGACATAATCCCCACATTTTTCAAATGCAACAGACACCGACAGTTAATGCAAACCTGACCTCTGCAAACTCATATTACCACTGGGCTATGAGTCGGATTTTTGATTATTTTATGCATGATAAAAACAACTAATAGTTTTAATATAAATTACATTTATTATCAGTTCTATTAAATTTTACCATTTTACTACATGATTATTATAAAATACCATTCAAAATTTCCTTCATTATTTTTATGTATGGTAAAAACAACAAAATAGTTTTAATTCAATTTTTTGTCCCTGAGTTAATTAGTGTTAATTAGGCTTAAATTTTAATATTTTATTACAACAAACATCCATTCAATATTTCCTGCCCAATCAACTGAATATTTCAACAAACATTATTATTACTGTTCAATGATCTAACCCCTGAATGCCAAAAGTTTCTGGGTGACAATCTGTGATGCCAAATTTTTATTATTTTGTTACAAGTCTCATAGAATACTGTTCAAAATTTCATATTTAACCGACTGACTATTTCAACAAACATTATTATGAAACGCATTTATTGCTCAATGATGTGACGTCTCAGTGCCAAAATTTTCTGGCGACATTCTATAGCACCAAATTCCCCAATCCTTCCAACATAAACAAACAGAAGGAAACCCAAGTGGACCTCGTGCATCCATGAATTTTACATCCTCCCGCAATGCCAACACCCTAATTCAGCGTCTCAACAATCTCCACCTTTGCGCAGGGGTCTCAGCAAACAGGAGGCCCCTCGTGTTCTCTGGTATCGCATTAATCTGTCAAGGGATGTTATTGATAGCCGGGACATTGCAGCATTAATACTGATCTTCTATTGATAAAAAAGCGTCTCAACTTCGGGGTTTCTGCCTGAATGGTGCATTTAAGTTCAGCTTTCACGAACTGAGGTTCTTGAAGTGACGATTTATTCTGCAGGAATGATTTATTCTAGGAAGATGGGTGCATTATGAAAAGAATCGAGTGTCGTTTTATGAAAAATTTTCTCAAAAGTGAATGATTTGTGGAAGCAGGAATTTCGAGCTTTAGCTAGTTAATATTTTGATGTATTGATTGAGCCAGATATGTCATTGATATTACGTAAAGTATTTATCATTTATTCTGTTAGTAAAGATTTTGTTTTTGTTGTGATTAAAAAATATTTATAGTTATATTCAAATGTTTGTTTAGAATATATACATAATTAATACGATAGAATAACTTCAATGAAATTTCAAATTTAAATACTTTAAGATTAGCAGCTAATATAATAAAAGTTTAAAAATTCAACTAAATTAACCTTATTAAGAAAAAAAAAATGTAAAAAAATTAACTTTGTTTAATCTTAATGAGGAAGTTTACTATAGTCATTTAATAAATCTGTTTTCTTCTGTGACTGTCTGCCTACTGGCAGATTTCAAGACAGGAAATGTTTTTCTTTTACGGGATAATGTTGTCAGACCTATACCCAACAATCATATAGGCCCGAACACGGTTTAAAAGTGGATCCCGAAATACTACAAACAACAATGGCACCGCCGAGACTCGAATTCGAAACCTGGGGAACCGAGCTCCAGAGCTCTAGTCACGGCATTAAGGCCCTTTAACGACATCCATATAAATAATTTTAACTATAAATATAAGAAACTTTTTTTAACAACTGTGAACTCGTATTCCATTAAACACGAATAGCCCACCAATGAACTAAAAAGGAAGAAAATTGATTTCCAGAATGTTCCTACATTTTCAAATTGTATCGAAGAAAACACAAAAAACTACCACCAAGCAATCAGCCACCATCACTCAATCGACATTCAATCACCTCATTTTTTTTTGAAATGCAACGGGGGGAACCAGGCAGTCAATGCAAAATTGACCTATCCTAACTGATATTACCACTGGACTATGAGTCGGTCTCTTTCTGTCTATTTTATGTAGGCTAAAAACTATGAAATAGTTTTAATTCAATTGATATTTATTATCAGGTTGACTTAAATTTTATTATTTTATCATAATTATTATAAAATACCATTCAAATTTTCCTGCATAATTGACTGAATTATTATTACAACAAACATCATTATGAAACCCATTTACTGTTCAACGATCTAACACCTCAATGCCAAAAAGTTTCTGGTGGCATTCTGTAATGCCAAATGTTTAACTATTTTAATACAATTATTATAAAATACCATTCAAAATTTCCTGCCTAATATACTGAATTATTATTACAACAAACATTATTATGAAACCCATTTTTGTTCAATAATCTAACCCTCAACGCCAAAAAGTTCCTGGCGACATTCTATAACGCCAAATTCCCCTATCCATCCAACATAAACAAACAGAATTAAGCTGAAGTGGACCTTGTGCATCCATGAATTTACATCATCCCGCAATACCAACACCCTAATTCAGCATCTCAACAATCATCCACCTTTGCGCAGGGGTCTCCAGCAAACACGGAGGCCCCTCGTGTTCGCTGGCATCGCATTAATCTGTCAGGGGATGTTATTGATAGCCGGGACATTACAGCATTAATAATGATCTTCTGTTGATAAAAATGCTTCTCAACTCCTCGGGGTTTCTGCCTGAATGGTGCATTTAATTTCAGCTTTCACGAACGGGAGGTCCTTGAAGCGACGATTTATTCTGCAGGAATGATTTATTCTAGGAAGATGGGTGCATTATGAAAAGAATCGAGTGTCGTTTTATGAAAATTTTTCTGAAAAGGGAATGATTTGTGGTAGCGGAACTTCGAGCTTTAGCTAGTTAATATTTTGATTATTGATTGAGCCAGATGGAGCATTGCTATTACGTAAAATATTTATCATTTATTCTGTTGGCTTAATTTTTTTGTGATTAAAAAAATATTTATAGTCATATTCAAGTGTTTGTGTAGAATATATACATAATTATTGTGATAGAATAACTTCAATAAACTATAAAATTTAAATAAATTATGTTTAAGCATCCATTATAATAAAGAAATTTTAAAATTCAATTATATTAATCTTAGTAAAAAATTAAAAAATCTGAAATTAACTTTAATTTTAATGATAAGTTTACTATAATCATTTAATAAATGTATCTGCTTCATTGGCGCAACAACCCCACGGTGGGCCAAGACCGTCTGCCTGCTGGCAGATTTCAAGACAGGAAATGTTTTCTTTTTACGGGGTAATGTTGTCAGACCCATATGACATATATATATACCCAACAGTCACTTAGGCCGGAACTTACTGTTTAAAGTGGATTCCGAACCACTGTAAACAAGAATGGCACCGCCGAGGCTCGAATTCGAAACCTGGGGAACCCAGCGCCAGAGCACTAGTCACTGTGCCTTAAGGCCCTTTAACGATATCCATATAAATAATTTTAACTATAAATATAAAAAACTTTTAATGTCTGGAATCTCGTGTTCCACTAAACACGAGTAACCCACCAATGAACTTAAAAGAAAGAAAATTGATTCCCGGTATGTTCCTGCTTTTGCAAATTGTATGGAAAGGAAACCCGAAAAACTCCCACCAGGCAATCCGACAACCATCTCACGGTCGACATCAAATCACCTCATTTTTATATGCACACGAGACCGGCACTTAATGCAAACCTGACCTGCCTGAACGCTTATTATCATTGGACTATGAGTCAGGCTTTCTGTCTATTTTATGTATGATAATATCAAAGAAATAGTTTTAATTCAATTGTTAGTTTGTGGAGTTATATTTATCATTAATTAGACTTAAATTTTACTTTTTTATTACGATTATTATTGAATACCGTTCAAAATTTCCTACCTAATCGACTGAATATTTCAACAAACAATATTACATAATCCAAACCTGACCTTTCTAACTCATATTACCACTGTACTGTGAGTCAGGTTTTCTGATTATTTCAAGTATGATAAAAAACAATGAAATATTTTTAATTCAATGTAAGTCTGTGTCGTTATATTTATTATCAGTTCTATTAAGTTTCACTATTTTATTACTATTATTATAAAATACCATTCAAAATTTATACCTAATCGACTGAATTATTATTACAACAAACATTATTATGAAACCCATTTGTTGTTCAATATTCTAACCTCTCAACGCCAAAAGTTCCTGGCGACATTCTATAACGCCAAATTCCCCTATCCATCCAACATAAACAAACAGAATTAAGCTGAAGTGGACCTTGTGCATCCATGAATTTACATCATCCACAATACCAACACCCTAATTCAGTATCTCAACAATCCTCCACCTTTGCGTAGGGGTCGCAGCAAACACGGAGGCCCCTCGTGTTCGCTGGTATCGCATTAATCTGTCAGGGATGTTATTGACAGCCTGGACACTGCAGCATTAATAATGATCTTCTGTTGATAAAAATGCGTCTCAACTCTTCGGGGTTTCTGCCTGAATGGTGCATTTAATTTCAGCTTTTTTCACGAACGGGAGGTCCTTGAAGCGACGATTTATTCTGCAGGAATGATTTATTCTTGGAAGATGGGTGCATTATGAAACGAATCGAGTGTCGTTTTATGAAAGTTTTTCTAAAAGGGAATGATTTGTGGTAGCGGAACTTCGAGCTTTAGCTAGTTAATATTTTGATTATTGATTGAGCCAGATGGAACATTGGTATTACGTAAAATATTTATCATTTATTCTGTTGGCTTAATTTTTGTTGTGATTAAAAATTTTTTATAGTCATATACAAGTGTTTGTGTAGAATATATACATAATTATTGTGATAGAATAACTTCAATAAACTATAAAATTTAAATACATTATGTTTAAGCATCCATTAAAATAAAGAAATTTTAACATTCAATTATATTAATCTTAGTAAAAATTTAAAAATCAGAAATTAACTTTAATTTTAATGATAAGTTTACTATAATCATTTAATAAATGTGTCTTTTTCATTGCCGCAACAACCCCACGGTGGGCCAAGACCGTCTGCCTGCTGGCCGATTTCAAGACAGTAAATTTCTTTTTACGGGGTAATGTTGTCAGACCTATATGACATATATATACCCAACAATCACTTAGGCCGGAACTTACTGCTTAAAGTGGATTCCGAACCACTGTAAACAACAATGGCACCGCCGTGGCTCGAATTCGAAAACCTGGGGAACCCAGCGCCAGAGCGTTAGTCACTCTGCCTTAAGGCCCTTTAACGATATCCATATAAATAATTTTAACTATAAATATAAAAACTTTTTTTAATGTCTGGAATCTCGTGTTCCACTAAACACAAGTAACCTACCAATGAACTTAAAAGAAAGAAAAATTATTCCCGGTATGTTCCTGCTTTTGCAAATTGTATGAAAGGAAACCCGAAAAACTCCCACCAGGCAACCCGACAACCATCTCACAATCGACATCAAATCACCTCATTTTTATATGCACACGAGACCGGCACTCAATGCAAACCTGACCTGCCTGAACGCTTATTATCACTGGACTATGAGTCAGGCTTTCTGTCTATTTTATGTATGATAATATCAAAGAAATAGTTTTAATTCAATTGTTAGTTTGTGGAGTTATATTTATCATTAACTAGACTTATTTATTTTACTTTTTTATTACAATTATTATTGAATACCGTTCAAAATTTCCTACCTAATTAGCTGAATAGTTCAACAAACATTATTATTAAACCCATTCATTGTTCGACGATCTAACCCCCTCAATGCCAAATGTTTCGGGCGACATTCTATAATGCAATTTTTTTATTATTTTGTTACAATTCTTATAGAATACCATTCAAAATTTCGTACCTAATTGACTGAATATTTCAACAAACAATATTACATAACCCAAACCTGACCTTTCTAACTCATATTACCACTGTACTGTGAGTCAGGTTTTCTGTATATTTTATGCATGATAAAAAACAATGAAATATTTTTAATTCAATTTAAGTCTGTGTCGTTATATTTATTATCAGTTCTATTAAGTTTCACTAATTTATTACTATTATTATAAAATACCATTCATAATTTATACCTAATCGACTGAATTATTATTACAACAAACATTATTATGAAACCCATTTATTGTACAATGATCTAACCCCTCAATGCCAAAAGTTCCTGGCGACATTCTATAATGCCAAATTCCTCCCTCCATCCAACATAAACAAACAGAAGCGGACCTCGTGCATCCATGAATTTACATCATCCCGCAATACCAACACCCTAATTCAGCGTCCCAACAATCATCCACCTTTTCGCAGTGGTCTCAGCAAACAGGGATGACTCGTGTTCTCTGTTATCGCATTAATCTGTCAAGGGATGTTATTGATAACCTGGACATTGCAGCATTAATAATGATCTTCTATTGATTAAAATGCGTCTCAACTTCTTCGGGGTTTCTGCCTGAATGGTGCATTTAATTTCAGCTTTCACGAACGGGAGGTCCTTGAAGTGACGATTTATTCTGCATGAATGATTTATTCTTGGAAGATGGGTGCATTATGAAAAGAATCGAGTGTCGTTTTATGAAAATTTTTCTGAAAGGGAATGATTTGTGGTAGCTGAACTTCGAGCTTTAGCTAGTTAATATTTTGATTATTGATTGAGCCAGATGGAGCATTGGTATTACGTAAAATATTTATCATTTATTCTGTTGGCTTAATTTTTGTTGTGATTAAAAAATATTTATAGTCATATCCAAGTGTTTGTGTAGAATATATACATAATTATTGTGATAGAATAACTTCAATAAACTATAAAATTTAAATAAATTATGTTTAAGCATCCATTATAATAAAGAAATTTTAAAATTCAATTATATTAATCTTAGTAAAAAATTAAAAATCAGAAATTAACTTTAATTTTAATGATAAGTTTACTATAATCATTTAATAAATGTGCCTTCTTCATTGGCGCAACAACCCCACGGTGGGCCAAGACCGTCTGCCTGCTGGCAGATTTCAAGACAGGAAATGTTTTCTTTTTACGGGGTAATGTTGTCAGACCTATATGACATATATATACCCAACAGTCTCTTAGGCCGGAACTTACTGTTTAAAAGTGGATTCCGATCCACTGCAAACAACAATGGCACCGCCGAGACTCGAATTCGAAACCTGGGGAACCCAGCGCCAGAGTGCTAGTCCCTCTGCCTTAAGGCCCTTTAACGATATCCGTATAAATAATTTTAACTATAAATATAAAAAACTTTTTTTACTGTCTCAGAATCTCGTGTTCCACTAAACACGAGTAACCCACCAATGAACTTAAAAAGAAAGAAAATTGATTCCCGGTATGTTCCTGCTTTTGCAAATTGTATGGAAGGAAACGCGAAAAACTCCCACCAGGCAACCCGACAACCAGCACTCAATGCAAACCTGACCTGCTTGAACGCTTATTATCACTGGACTATGAGTCAGGCTTTCTGTCTATTTTATGTATGATAATATCAAAGAAATAGTTTTAATTCAATTGTTAGTTTGTGGAGTTATATTTATCATTAATTAGACTTAAATTTTACTTTTATTACAAATATTATTGAATACCGTTCAAAATTTCCTACCTAATTAGCTGAATAGTTCAACAAACATTATTATGAAAACCCATTCATTGTTTAATGATCAAACCCTCAATGCCAAATGTTTCGGGCGATATTCTATAAAGCAATTTTTTAATTATTTTGTTACAATTCTTATAGAATACCATTCAAAATTTCTACCTAATCGACTGAATATTTCAACAAACAATATTACATAACCCAAACCTGACCTTTCTAACTCATATTACCACTGTACTGTGAGTAAGGTTTTCTGATTATTTTATGCATGATAAAAAACAATGAAATATTTTTAATTCAATTTAAGTCTGTGTCGTTATATTTATTATCAGTTCTATTAGCTTTCACTAATTTATTACTATTATTATAAAATACCATTCAAAATTTATGCCTAATCGACTGAATTATTATTACAACAAACATTTTTATGAAACCCATTTATTGTTCAATGATCTAACTCCTTAATGCCAAAAGATTCTGGCGACATTCTATAATGCCAAATTCTCCATCCTTCCAACATAAACAAACAGAAGCGGACCTTGTGCATCCATGAATTTACATCATCCCGTAATACCAACACCCTAATTCAGCGTCCCAACAATCATCCACCTTTGCGCAGGGGTCTCAGCAAACAGAGAGGCCCCTTGTGTTCTCTGGTATCGCATTAATCTGTCAAGGCATGTTATTGATAGCCGGGACACTGCAGCATTAATAATGATCTTCTATTGATAAAAATGCGTCTCAACTTCTCGGGGTTTCTGCCTGAATGGTGCATTTAATTTCAGCTTTCACGAACGGGAAGTTCTGAAGTGATGATTTATTTGCAGAATGATTTATTCTTAGAAGATGGGTGCATTATGAAAAGAATCGAGTGTCGTTTTATGAAAATTTTTCTGAAAGGGAATGATTTGTGATAATGGAACTTCGAGCATTAGCTAATTAATATTTCGATGTATTGATTGAGGTCAGATGGAGCATTGGTTTTATGTATGTAAAATATTTATCATTTATTCTGTTAATAATGGTTTAATTCTTTTTTTGTGATTAAAAAATATAGTCAAATTCAAAGATTTTCTTAGAGTATATAAAGTGTTACAATAGAATAACTTCAATAAAATTTCAAATTTTAATTCAACTAAATTAATCTTATTAAGAAAATAAATGTCAAAAATTAACTTTGATATTTTTAATGATGAAGTTTACTATAATGAATGTGTCTCTTACCTCATTTGCTCTCTCTCTCTCTCTCTCTCTCTCTCTCTCTCTCTCTCTCTCTCTCTCTCTCTCTCTCTCTCTCTCTCTCTCTCTCTCTCTCTCTCTCTCTCTCTCTCTCTCTCTCTCTCTCTCTCTCTCTCTCTCTCTCTCTCTCTCTTCTCTCTCTCTCTCTCTCTCTCTCTCTCTCGTATCCTCTACCTATTGCCTTAAATGGAAGAATTTTCAGTCTCAAGGATTTAACGTATACTCATGATCAGTGTAAATAAGAATCATTTTAGTTTATGTCTTTTACATGTGGTTAACTGACCTATTCAACTCAAAAATCTGCCTAAGTATCAGGCTAGTTTGAAGTAGAAATAAATGTATCAATTTTTGGTATATAAAATTATATATGCAGTGTTTAATAATTATGTTTATTATATATATTATATTTTACGATGAAATACATTTATGAAAGAAACTATATTTCATGTAGCAGCAAGACATGAAACATTTCATGTAGATGGAGCAAAATGGAGCAAAATATTTTCAAAGTAAGCCCTGTCAAAATTAAACAATCATTCCTAATTACGATATTTCTTACACAAGTTATGAAATGCATATTTTTTATATATATCATATACAATTTCCCTTATTGACCTTTATTTGTCTAAAATCCCAATCTAATTTCCCTAGAGTTTTTCATATTAATGCTTTACGAGAAAAAAGTTCACGTATATGGAGTTTCCATTTTTTTATTGAAAAAATTTTCAATTTTTAATCATTGTGAACAACAAAACTTTTTAGCATTTTAAATAAATTATGTGCAGAAAAATGGAAACATTTTCCTTCCCCCCCAATTTTTTTTTTTCTTTTGCATGATGTCTTAGCACCAGGCTTATAAACTTCTTGAAGTATTGAGTACACCCAGACAATGCATATAGTAAAGCAGGATCGAAAATGTTTTCTGGCGTGGAAATGAATATGCATTTTATTAATCAATTTACATAAAAACTAACATCGTCAACAGTAGCAAAAATTAAACTATTGATGCATGTCGTTTTCACACAGATTCCTACAGAAACTGGAGATGGACAAACCTGTATAGGGCTTTATAGGTCTTTTGTTTTAACTTGAATTGTCCTGTACCAGTACATAGCACAATCTCTGTGTCAGGAGTCCCTACCGTACGTTCATGACAGCTCTTTGAAAAGAACACTTCTCAGATAATCATTGATAGATACAAGTCTGCTAGTACAACGTTTGTATAATCAGAAATCATACTATTCATAAGTGTGAAATTGAGTCTATAGGAGAACGCATAGACTTACAATTGTGCAGCGCCATCTGCCGCGTCTGGAAAGCATTTCTATGTGATTCCGCATCGCCAATGTGTACCCTATCCATCCTAGAAATTTGCAAACCCGGTGATGAGACGTCTTGTTACGTATTGCATTAATCATCTTTGGTATATTAGTTATGTGAAAAATCATATACTTTAAATATTCGTTAAATGTGAAATGATAACAATAATAATAATAATAATATAAATATTTTAGTATAAGATATTATTTAGAAGTAATAAAAAGGTTTTAAACTTGTTATGCATCATTACAATATCTTTCATTATAACGAAATAACAATTTCTGTTACGCTATAAACATGAGCATAAAATTATGTTTAGTATAATCTAAGCTCCCATCTCTTCTCATTCGTATATTTGTAATTAATTTTCAATAGCAATTTAAATAAATTTAAACAATGTTTTTTTTTAATTATCAGATCCTAAGTTGTCAGCTTATAGAGTGCACAATCACAATATTTATCAAACTGATCATAATAATAAATTTTATTTAAAGAAGTGATTTTAGGAAAGGTACCAATGAGAGAAATTTAACTTTTTGTGTTAAGAAATATTCTAAACTATTACAAAATCTCAATCTTCATATCCTTAAGCAGTTAAACGTTGGTATTATTATAAAACACTAGCATTGTTTATTAAAATTGATCGTATTGATTGAATAAATCGTAAAAAACATTAAAATAATTATAACAAACAGCACATTATTATTAAATACTGGAAAATAAAAGCATATTGTATAAAACATTGTTTTTATTATAAATTTTTTTTTATTTAAAAAAGAACTAACTCAAACTTTTTCATAATTTGTGATCACATTAGATAAAAAAATTTATGTATTTGAATTTGATTTTGCTAGAATAACCTGGCAATTAAGCTGGCAGTAACCTAACAGTAACCTGCAATTGTTAAAAACCTGTAATTGTTGTGTTGTAATTAGTTTTATTATAAAAATGTATTTTATTTCATTTAAAAAGAATTAAGTCTAACTTCTACATAATTTGTAATCACATTAGATAAAAAAAAACTTTATTTACCTGCATTTGATGTTGCTAGTATAGCCTGGCATATTACCTATCATATATTATACTACTCACATTTCATTTGAATTTATTTGTATTTTTCATTGTTAAATGTCAATTATCCACTTTTGACATTATATTTTTTACAAAAGACGCCTAACAATAAAGTAAATTTAAAATAAATAGAATCTCTATAAATAGTTCGTCAATACTTTTTCTTGTAACTGATACCAAATCTATAGAATTTCATTTTCTGTTAACAATAGAAATGAAATGAAAATAGTTCTATTTTCAACACTTGGTTACTTTTTTTTGAAGAAGAATTTTTCCAAAGATGAGAGGGAAGTGTCAGTAAATAATCTTTCAACTTCTTGAAGCATCATTTTACCTGAAAAAAAATGTATTGGGAACAAAAGATACAGTTACAAAAAAGGAAAATTTTTCGCAATGTACTAAATTAAATATTTGATAGTAGATTGTGCCAGATTTCAATGTAGAGCTATAAACGAAATAAATAATAAAGATCTTAATAACTTTTTACTTTTAATGTTTGCAATTCTCTAAAATTTATCTCCAGTTGTAACTATCACCCACGTATTATAAAACTTTTGGCATTTCTATAAATGTCTTAGTGAATGATTTTGAGAAAAAATTATCGCCATTTGTGGGAAAATTTCAGCCAAATTTCGCCATTTTGTGGATTGATTTAATTTAACTGTGTTTACTTCTAAAATTATCAATACATGTTTAAACAGAAGCCTTCAATTAGAAATTATTTCGATTTTTCTAATTGTAATCGTGTTCTCACATAATGTGAGAATGTCATTACGCTTTGTACATATAAGTACACCCTATCCTTTAGGATGTATCATCAAGCCCTCTATTTCTTTGGTCCTGCCCTGGTCCATTTATTTCAGTGAAGTTAATCGGATTCGAGGTAGCAGCAAAATACACAAATTGTAATATCCCCACGAGAAGAGTTGTAGCATTTCGTTCCCAGGAGAGAGAGGAATGTATATTCTTCAAGAAGTACATAATAACAACCTAGCACTCAAATTTGACAGCAGATAAGCAGCTTTGTGGATATTTATATATTGTTTTGTGCTATTGAGAACATCCTGTCACTCTCTGATAGCAGATAATCAGTGGCGTTAATAATATAATCCGCAACTGTGAAACTTTCTCGAAAGTAGAATTTTTGGCTTCCGAAAAATGGTGAACATAAAGTGAATATGATTATAGAAAGATTAAAATTTAGGGGGGAGACGTTGACACAAACATGTCATTTATTTCTATAACACAAATTAATCAACTAATATCAAAGCAATTACTAACTAGCCTGTAATTTTAAAACGATAGAATACTCTACTGTTGCCGTTACATCTCGAATAAAGTTTATTTAAATATATTTCTTTTTCTCTCTACACCCTATCCGCTATATAATTCTCGTGTGAAAGCAGGCCGGATACTTACTAACAACAGTTTTAATTCATTTAATTTGACTATTCGAACCAACTCTTGATTCGTACACAAAATAATAATTTGGCACCCAAACCAGGACAAATTGCTTCTGGCTGGCATACTAGTATAGTATAGTATCATCATTTATCTAAAAAAGCATCTGCTATAGTTGAAAAATCTATTACAAAAGACGATAGCAATATACAACTAAATTGGGAATCTTCCTAAAGTTCTGTAGACACTAAAGCAAAAAGTTAGTTTTAAATAAAAGTTTCCCATTTTTTTCTATGTTTTAGACTATTTTATTTGAAATATTAATATTTAATTATAATAATTAAATACTTAATATTTTAAGTTTTATTTAAATAAGTAATATTTTATTATTTATATGAAAATAGTAGATTTTACATTATTTTCATAAAAAGAAAATATTTTCAATTTTTTTTATATTTTAAAATTTTAAAATATTTTAAATTTGGTTCTTTAAAATATTGTATTTGTGTCTGCATAACTTAGCTTTAATAAACTTCATGCATTGGAAAATTAATCGTTTTGGACTAACATTGCGCTTTCGCGACATTTTATAATTCGCTTAAACATAAATATTTTTTCACTATTTTATTTTTTGTTTCCTTAATCACCCTCTTATAAATAAAAAATTAAATTTTATTCATTTTCTTTAAGTGAAAAAAGGGGTTTGTTCCTTGATGACTTAGTAAAAGATAAAATTGAAAACTATTGTATATTGTTAAGAATAAAATGAATTAATTTACTTATACAATTAAAGAAAAAGAGTTAAAATATGTACTTGGAATGAAATAAAAGAAATGGTATAGTTTGATCTTACATAAATTTAGGATTATACAACAATTATTTAAATTGCTTTATCATATCCCTAAATTGCAAATCATAATTATCTGCAACAATTGCATGAATTTTAATTAATACACCATACAACTCCAATCCTCATAAACTTTGAATGATAAAACCTTCGCTAAATTCCTCAATTGAATAATGCATTATTAATAAAGGTAGCAGGGCACATATTAATGTTGTACCAAACCTGCATGCATTTATATTAATATATGTCTTTGTACCATTCCATAGCCATAAACCCATGTGTGGCGATATTGAATTCTTGTTCATGCAGACACAAATTCAATATTACTCAGTTCTCTTGTTTCAGTGATTCAGTGAGAAAAGAGAATATCTCGCCATTTACTGAACTTTCGTAGAAACTCCTCTTCATGTCTGCCAATACTCATCACTTTGAAGATGATTGATTGAGAATAATAGTTTGACTCTAGATAACTACTCGGAGATTTATTAGCAGATGTCTGTTGCATCATACATTTGCTTCTAAACTACTAGAATCAGATTATATAGGACGGCAGTTTTCTTAATATAATAAATAAAATTCCGCGTTTGCCTGCACAAATACTACTGTGACCAAAAAAGTAAGACCAATTACTTCACTTTTTTTTTCACTTTTTCAAAAAGTCTTTATTTATTCTCCTAAATTTATTTCATCGGCTTCAAAGTAATCCCCTCCAAACACAATGCACTTATGCTAACTTTTTTTCCAATCCTCAATGCATGCTAAACGTTATCGGCAGGGATGGCCTTCAAAGCGCGCCGATTCCGTTGAATCTCTTCTATCGACTCAAAACGGTGTCCCCGGAGTGGTCTTTTGAGTTTAGGGAATAGCCAGAAGTCACGGTGTGAATAAGGTGGTTGTGGAACGATATGGATTTCTTTTTTTGGCGAAAAAGTCACGAAGAATCAATGCAGTGGGAGGTGGCGCATTCAGTGTTTTCGGTGCCAATAGAGATTTGACGCGTTTGAGGCCCAAATGGAATTTACCGATCCTTTTGAAATTCCTCATAATCAGCAAGGTTTGAACATCACCAGAAAAGGTCTCTAATTGTAAATCGATGGTTTGCAAGCACCAAATCTTTAATTTTTGAACGTGAGCTTCGTCGGTTGAGGTTGGCGCTCTTCGTTTTATATCACTTTTAAACATTTATTTCCGATATAGGAATGCTGACCGAAGGCCTTCTGCAACATTCTATACGTTTCCGCTAACAAAATTTAATGCAAGTTTTCTTTGCTCAATTAATTCAGACATTTCAAAAATCGTCGGAATCAGTTTTAGCGTTTCAAAAGCCAAGCGTAACTAAACTACTAATGCATATTTTGATGTAAATTTCACACAAATGTCAAGGACAGTGTCAGCAACCTAAAAAAAAAAAAAAAAATTTGAAATTTCTAATTAACTACTCGAAGATTTATTAGTAGATGTCTGTTACATTGTACATTTGTTTCAAACTGCTAATATCAGATTATATAGGAGGAAAGTTTTCTTAATCAAATAAATGAAATTCAGCTTTAGCCTGTACAAATATATGTTCCATATTTTTGACTATAACACTGGGAGGTTTAATTTCTTTTTTTCTAAATTTATTATATTTTTTTTTAGTGAATAATTAATTTGTCCAATCACAAAATAGGGAAGTTGGGATTTGGCGACTTTTTGTGGTGTCAACTGAGCGATAAATCGCCAATTTGTATTAACGCTTGTTTTTGGTTTTTTGTTTCTTGTTGTTGTTGTTGTTGTTGTTGTTTTTGTACTTTTACGATTAACTTCACTTAAAATAGCAATCCGTTACTTGGCAGACATTGGCAAAAACAATTTTTGATGCCAAATCCTAACGGCTTCTATTTTGAAATTTTATCAAATATTTTTATTCATTTTTAATGAAATTTAAATTCAATCATATTAATGCTTTGTAACGATTTCACTGTTGTTTTAACAATGCAGATATTTAACTACTCAAAATATAAAGATGGAAATCGCATGAAAAAATTTACATTTTCCTGTATCACAATGATTGCTGTAATTCATATAATTTTTTTCAACAAAAACTTACTAGGTAAAATATATTAAGTTTATTTATGTCAAAAAATGATGGCTGATACTCTCAGATAAATTTTTATTATTTATTAATATTGAATAAAATTTTATCTAAAAATTTCTATAAATAATATTGTAGTTAAATCTGAGCTCGTATGATAAATTTGTATATGAACTTTTTATTCTTATTCTTCTTCATTGGCTCAACAATCCCATGGTGGGCCAAGGCCGTCTGCCTACTGGAAGATGTATGAATTTTTAGCATAGTAAAATACATAAAAAAGTTTACTACAAACTTACTGAGTTACTTTCAAAAACAGAGTTTTAGTAAAACTCGAAAACATAGACTGCAGATGTAAGTAAAACAATGAGCAAGAGTTGCACGAATCAATTGCTAACACAATCTCTGAGAGAAAATCGCCAAGTTCAAATGCCAAATACACGAAAACAAAGACTCAACTATCCATTAGAGATGAGGGAAGTTTTTATCTGGTTTATTCTTTCTTATTTCTCTTTATTAGCCCAAATTATTGTATTAAGTAATAATTAGATTACGAAATCAGTAAATTGGTCACCAACTTTGACGTTACAAATGCATTTGTTTTACTATAAATATTTTATGCATATTTACAAAGCTAAAAAAATTCATTCAATAAATCAAATTTATAAAATACATAATTATTGAAACGACTAAACTAAAAAAAAAAATTATTTACAATAATTTCTAGTAGCCTTCAAAAAATTATTATTAACATCACCAAATACCCTTACAAACTGGTCATCAAGATCACCAAATTTGTCTCCAACTTATCAACGTTTTAGTATTCATCAAAGTTTAATTCAATTCGTCAGTAATCAATGATTTAATGTACATTTTGTGCATATTTACAAACTAAAGCAAAAACTTTTTGCACATTAAATCTAATAATTTAAGCAGAGTTATAATTACAATCACTACTACTAAACTAAAAAAATTATTTACAATAATTTCTAGTAGCCTTCAAAAAACTATTATTAACATCCCCAAATACCCTTACAAACTGGTCATCAAGATCGCCAAATTTGTCTCCAACTTATCAATGTTTTAGTATTCATCAGTGTTTAATTCAATTCGTCAGTAATCAATGATTTAATGTACATTTTGTGCATATTTACAAACTAAAGCAAAAACTTTGCACATTAAATCTAATAATTTAAGCAGAGTATAATTACAAACAATACTAATGAACTAAAAAATAATATATATATACTATTTTCTTATCTGTGTAAAAGAAATAATGGCATTATTTTATTTGAGTTCATCATTTATTTTATTTTGAATAAACTTCAGTTAGAACAAATGGAATGTTTTGATGTTAGAAAAAAAATTGCATTTGAGGTTTGAAAAAATGAAAAAGGGAACAGAATCGATCAGAAACCAAAGACAAGAGATTTGAAAGGTTTATGTAAGGATTTTGTGGTTTTCATTTGTTGTCTCTTCCGTCCGAAAAATAAGTCCCGACAGCAGAAAGCTCAATTTAGGAAAATATTTTTGAGAGAACATATAAAAGGAAAAAATGGATCAAATGTCGACGGACTGAAAAAATAGATCATGGTTAGTGTATTATTGCTGTTTTCTGTAGGATACTACTGTGTCCAAAAGTAAGACCAATTTTCAATTTAAAATCCCCAAGGCTTATGGAATTTTTTTTTTTTTTTTTTTTTTTTTTTTTAGGTTGCTGGCACTGTCCTTGACATTTGTGTGAAATTTGACGTCAAAATACTCGAGTTACGCTTGGCTTTTTGAAACACTAAAACAGATTCGGGCGATTTTTGAAATGTCTGAATTAATTGAGCAAAGAACTTGCATTAAATTCTGTTCGGAAACGTATAGAATGTTGCAGAAGGCATTCGGGAGCATTCCTATATCAGAAAGAAATGCTTAGAAGTGGTATAAACAGTTTAAAGAAGGCAGAGAACGCGTTGAGGACGAAGAGCCCTCTGATCGACCATCAATATCAACCGACGAAGCTCACGTCCAAAAATTAAAGATTTGGTGCTTGCAAACCGTCCATTTACAAGAGACATTGCTGATAATGTTGCAATTTCAAAAGAATCGGTCAATACCATTTTGGGCCTCAATCGCGTCAAATCTCGATTGGTACTGAAAACACTGAATGCATTAATTCACACTGTATTGATTCTTCGTGACTTTTTCTCCAAAAATGAAACTCATATTTAAGTCCGGACAGCATAAAGCTCAATTTAGGAATAAAATTTTGAGAGAACATATAAAAGGAAAAATGGATCAAATGTCGACAGACTGAAAAAAAAGATCAGGGTTAGTATATTATTGCTATGTTTTCTGTAGGATATATAACACTTTATAAGCAGTTTTATGAAATGAAATGTTGTGAACTTATTAAAAGCCTATTTTTAAGAAAAGGTATAATAACTTATCGTATTATAAATTAATTTAATGATTAATTTTTAGGATGCTTTATTATTTTTAAAATTTAATGCTGAAATATGCATTTTTTTTTATTGTAGTTGGTTTCGATTGTCAGTGACTTAGATATTTGCTGCTAAAATTTCAGAGATGCTCCACCTTGACACTGAACATTAGCAATCACCTTGACACTGAACATTAGCAATCACCTTAACATCGAATATTTAAGGGTAAGAACATAACAATCACATTAACACTGAACACAAAAACATAACGAATTACAATTCAGTTTCAAAATTTTTACATTTAAATATATATTACATTTAATCTTACATTTTAAATATTATGATTTAAAGAAAAACTCAAACGGACCAATTCGGACAAATATCATAGAGTTAAAAAATTTTTTCTTACTATTTATTATTTTAAATTAATTTCCTAATCATTAAATCCCTTTCAAGATAGTTTAAAATAAACATTCACTAGATCTCCTACATTTTCGAAGTTATTTAATTATTTTTCTGCTAAAAACCTTCGTATCTTTTTAAAAACAACTTTATTTCTTCCGTTTTTAGCTTCAAATATCCTACCAGAATGCCATCTTAATTAACTATTGTAATATTTACGTAATAATCTGTGGCTTACATGTGGAAAGGTAATCAAGCATTGAAAATCTTCTTGCATAATCTAAGTTTAGAAATAACGTTATTTGCATATTTATGATGTCCAATCATGCATGTCACTTTAGAGTCAGAACAAAAAAAAAAGTTTTTAATTTCGAAACATACTTTTATCTAAAGCTTAATCATAACTTTTTAATTGGAAAAAAAAATGTATCGCAGACGTAAAAAAAGGAAAAACTAATTAAAAAACATAAAATTATCTGTTTTTAAAAAATAATTTGAAAGAATTTAATGAAATTGTTTACTCATTTATTATGAACTTTTCGGCGTGTAGAAAGATAATTATTCAGCTGATCAAACATTAAAATTTTGAATCAGATGATTTTTGTAATTACAAGATTCAATAACAGTATTTTTAAGCACAGAATGCATAATGTGAGACATAACTTCATCGTGTAACTTCTAATGTAATGTTATTGTTGAGAGTTATCTTGAAAACATATTTTCAGCAATCTTATTTATGAATAATTTATGTAAAATCAAATCAATTGAAAAAGCAAACTTGAAAAGTATAGATTTACTATTTTAAAAAATAAATCTTTTAATCTGGCCAATTTACGTTTTCTTTAAATAGTTTTTTCTATGAATTTATTCATTGTATGACTAATGAAAAACTGTACACAATCAGTACAATTTTGAAAAGGTCATAAATTGTTTGAAATTTAATTAAAATATGCTCCATCTATGTCAATACACTTCTGGCATGGATTGTAAAACACTTTATAACAGTCAGTTTCCCTCACTTCTCCTTGAAGTGGACATTTCTCACTCGTGGTCTATCGCTACCTACGATGGAATAACTCATAGTATATCAATTGGTTGATACTCAGTCTGTAATTGTTTCGACCAGTGAAAGTCGCGCAGACGTTCGCTAATTTCCTGAGTCTCATTGTATAATGATCTGCTATCAGATTTGAGTGACAGGTTGTTCTCATTAGTACAAAACATTAATTTCATATAATATATAACCCCCACAATACTGCTTATCTGCTTTTAAATTTGAGAGATGGGTTTATTATATATTTGTCAAATAACATACACGCTCTCCTGGGAATGAAATGCCAAAACTCTTCTCGTGAGAAAAAAAAAATGCTCCACTTAATGTCGGTAGATATATATTTATAGAACGTCAGCCAAAACTATAAAGTTCATTTTGTGGGAAACAACACAATACGTGTGAAAATTTTGTTTTGTCTAAAAGGAAATTCATCGCATTATTTAATACTTGTTTGGTTTTTATTTTCATTACATTTTTCAATTGTTTGTTTAATGTAAAAATATTATCAGAAAATAATTTTGGTTTTTGCCACAGAAAAATAATTTTCTGCCCTTCAATATATGAAATAAAATTTTATTTACTTAAGAAATTTGATGAATCTCATCTGGAAGATAATCATTTAAAACTGTAACAAATATTGACTTACGGAACGTTTTCAGTAAGTCACAGTTCTTCATTAAAATAACAGGACATGCTTTAAATCCAAGCAAACAAAATGATTATCATTAAGGTCCTTTAATGATTTCGCTTGAAAGTTTCCTCATTAACTCCAAAATAGGTTAATAAGGCTTTTTTTTTTTCATTTCTACCGAAATGTTTTGGGAAGTAACTAAAAATGTAACATTCTAATTGCTGTGTGAGAGACGCGGTAAAATTTTGTTCGATTTCAGCAAATGAGTGGGCTAAAATCCGAAGGTTTTATCATGGTATTTCCATAAATAATTATTATGTGTACTCTTCCACTTATTATAGAATTTTTTTAAATGACCGTTTCGTGACCAGTTCTCATTAAAAATACACTTCAACACATTTCATTACGGTTTCGAATAAGAATTTTTGGTTGAAAAAAAAATCTATTTTTAGCATGGCAATAATGATTTTTTAATAACAAAGCTCCTTAATCATATTCAATTTTCAATGACTATCTCCTCGTTGCTTGTTTTTTTTCCCCTCGGTTGATATAAACTAAAAAAAAACGCATTAAAAAATTGTCAATTTATATATACAGTGAAATTTCGAGGAAAGATAACTGCTCCGGTCCGTATAAATTGGTTAGTTGGAGAGATCACAGTTTGGTATTTTTTTTTTTTTTTTTATTATTTATTTATTTATTTCCAATAGCATGTTTATAGGCCAACAAATATTAAAAAAATAAACAAACACAAAAAGAACAGTTTTAAAGAAAAACTCAAACAAACCAAGTCGGCTTTATATCTGACAAATATCATAATGACCAAAAATAATTTTCTTACTATTTATTTTTTAAATAATTTCCTAATCATTAAATTTTTCAAGATAGTTTAAAATAAAATTCACTAAAACTCCCGACATTTTCGAAGTTATTTAATTATTTTCTTCAGCTAAAAACCTTCATCTCTTTTCAAAAACAACTTCATTTTTTCATTTTTACTTCAAATATCCTACCAGAATGCCATCTTAATTAACTATTGTAATATTTACATAATAATATGTGGCTTACATGTGGAAAGATAATCAAGCATTGAAAATCTTCTTGCATAATCTAAATTTAGAAATAACGTTATTTGCATATTTATGATGTCCAATCATGCATGTCACTTTAGAGTCAGAACAAAAAAAGTTTTTAATTTCGAAACATACTTTAATCTAATCATAACTTTTTAATTGAAAAAGTGTATCGCAGGCGTAAAAAAGGAAAAAATAATTAAAAAGCATAAAATTAGCTATTTTTAAAAAATAATTTGAAAGAATTTAATGAAATTGTTTACTCACTTATCCTAAACTCTTCAGCGTGTAGAAAGATAATTATACTGTTGATCAAACATTAAAAATTCTGAATCAGATGGTTTTCGTAATTACAAAAAAAAAGATTCAATAACAGTCTTTTTTAATCACAGAATACATAAAATATGACATTTAACTCAATGGTGTAACTTCTAATGTCATGTTATCGTTGAACTTTATCTTGAAAATATATTCCCAGCAATCTTATTTATGATTATTTTATGTAAAATTAAATCAGTTAAAAGTAAACTTGAAAAAAAGCAGATTTACTATTTAAAAATAAATCTTTTAATCTGGCCAATTTACGTTTTCTATGAATTTATTCATTGTAAGACTAACGAAAAACTTTACAGAATTAATACAAGTTCACAATTTTGAAAAGGTCACAAACACAAATTGTTGGAATATTAACTCATATCCAAAATTATCTTTACATTCCTAAATTCGTGGATTTCTCAGAAACTGTGAACTATAATTTAATGAATTTGTCTGGAATGATACATAACATTATGGCACATAAACACAAAGGAAGAAATTTAAGAACGATATATAATTGTAACATGAAAGAATAAAAATGGTAATTAAATATGACAAAGGATTCAGAAAAAAAGGAATAACTCAGAAAAAAATAAAGCCATGTGAATTTAATACGGAATGCGATCTCCCTTGACTTATACAAACATATCACAACGAGTTTTCATGCTGGAAATAGTATTGTTACTCACAATTTGGGGAATTTAGCTCCACTGTTTCAGCAATGATATCTTCGGAGCATTTACATCTCTAGGAGGAGGGTTTCTAAATATAACTGCCCCTTCGAACGTAGTCCAGTATGTTCTCTACCGGATTGAGATCAGGAGACTTTGTTGATCAAGGATCACCGAATATCTTCAATTTCAAGGAATTCGTTAAAGAGATTTTCTCGATGTGGACGAGCATTATCGTCCATAAATAAAAGTCAGATTCATATGCACCTTTGAAAATCTCTTATATAAGGCTCTAAGACCTCGTCGCTATATTTCTGGGCTGTCACAGATCCGCTGTTGAAAATGTGTAGGGGCGTCCGTCCATCGATCATTATTCCGCCCCATAACCTCACACCTCCACTACCGAAATGGTCACGTTCCATAATGTATGAGGGATAATTCGTGTTCCTGACTCCCTCCAGATGTAAACACGCTTAGAATCATCTGCAGAACTAATCCTCCACTTATCAGTACAGAGAACATGTGACCAACGGTGTTCACCAGTTCTGATGTTCTTTGCTCCAATTAAAGCGATTTTTCCTTTGTTGGGAAGAGAGTCAAAAACATACCCTTGGCTTTCTGGCATAAAAGCATTCTTCACTAAGCCTTCTGCATTAAGTTTGCCGTGATACAGCAGTCCCATTGGCTGATGCAAGCTCTGAACTGAACTTTACTGACGACGACTGAACTTAACTGTTACGACGGACAATTATTGCCAGATAACGATCTTCAGAAGCAGTTGTCACTTGTTTAAGACTTTGTCCAGGCCTTCTTGAAGCATTTCCATCGTTTTGAAATATGTTTTTGTGTTCCCATAATGTAGATACTGTCGGTCTTGAAATATTCGGACTCTTGGCTGCTTCCATGATTGGCTGCTTTGCTTCAAAACGGTCTATGACACGCCACTTCACATATTCTTCCAAATGATACTTCGAAGCCACAGCAAACCACTTTGAATCCTTATACACTGAAATCGAAAGTTGTGTTGCAGAAATTCACTCAGATAATTAATTTACTTTGACTTTGACTTTTTTTAAGTACTTTGCACAAAGAGCTTGATTCAAAGTCGGAGGACATAAGCCTAAATTTGCATATCAGAAACCTTTTGATTGGATAAGGCTAATTGGGCTTCTTTTTCACACATTCCCTATAAACATGGATCTCATTGTTCGGATATTTCACTGAATATCATTATTTCGGGTTATTTGGGTAAAGTTGGACATGAGTGTATTTAATTAAAACATGCTCCGTCTACGTCAATGCACCTCTGCCGTGGATTGCAAAGTACTTTTATGCCAGTTTCAAATAACATTAATTTTGATTTATAATCAATAAATTCAGTAAAGCCTGTTTTGATAGCTTTGTGATTCTCAAAAGAACATTCTTTAAAAAAATTCCAAAAAATTTAAAGAATTGGTACACATTTCTCAATCAATTGGTTGGATATTCGATCTGTAATTGTTTCGACATGTGAAGGTCGCACAGACGTTCGCTAATTTCCTGACTATATATGCCTGCTATATTCCTGATTCTGCCTATATATCTGCTATATTCCTGACTATACATATCATTATACATTTCTGCTATCAGATTTGAGTGACAAGTTGTTCTCATTAGTACAAAACTTTTAATTGCATGTAATATAACTACACACAATAAACTTCGCCTGCTGTCAAATTTGACTGATGAGTTGTTATTATACATTTGTCAAATAACATACATTCCTCTCTCCTGGGAATGAAATGCCAAAACTCTTCTAGTAAGAAAAATACTACACTTAATAATGATAGATAGATATTTATAGAACGTCCGCCAAAACTAAAAAGTTCATTTCGTGGGAAACAACACAATACGTGTAAAAATTTTGTTTTGTCTCTAAAGGCTTAATTTATCGCGTAATTTAATAATTGTTTGGTTTTATTTTTATTACATTTTTCAGTTGTTTGTTTCGTGTAAAAATATTATCCAGGTTTTTGCCACAGAAAATTAACTTTCTG
Source organism: Caerostris extrusa (assembly GCA_021605095.1). Classification (NCBI taxonomy): domain Eukaryota; kingdom Metazoa; phylum Arthropoda; class Arachnida; order Araneae; family Araneidae; genus Caerostris; species Caerostris extrusa. The sequence continues at coordinate 43,370 of BPLR01011273.1, forward strand.
TCCTTAAATAAACAATATAAAATAAAATTTTATTTACTTGAAGAATATTCGATGAATCTCATCTTGAGGATAATCATTTAAAACAGTAACAAATATTGACTTACGGAACGAAGCAAAAAGCTATTCAGTAAGTCGCTATTCTCCATTAAAAAATAACAGGACATGCTTTAAATCCATGCAAACAAAATGATTATCATTAAGGTCCTTTAATGATTTCGCTTGAAAGTTTCCTCATTAACTCCAAAATAGGTTAATAAGGCTTTTTTTTTTTTCATTACTACCGAAATATTTTGGGAAGTAACTAAAAATGTAACATTCTAATTGCTGTGTGAGAGAGCGCGGTAAAATTTTGTTCGATTTCAGCTAATGAGTGAGCTAAAATCCGAAAGTTTTATCATGGTATTTCCATAAATAATTAGTATGTGTACTCTTCCACTTATTATAGAATTTTTTAAAATTACCGTTTCGTGACCAGTTCACATTAAAAATACACTTCAGCACTTTTTCATTGCGGTTTCGAATAAGAATTTTGGGGAAAAAAATATATTCTTAGTATGGCAATAATGATTTTTTAATAACAAAGCTTCTTAATCATATTCAATTTTCACTGACTATCTTCTCTTGCGTGATTTTTTTCTGTGGTTCATATAATCTAGAAAAAAAAAGCATTAAAAAAATTGTTATATATATGCAATGAAATTTCTGGGAAAGATCCCAATTCCGTTCCGAAAAAAAGTAGTAGTTTTGAGATCACAGTTTGGAATTTTTTATTTGTTTATTTCCGACAGCAAATTTACATCAGAAAAGCCTTAAGAAAAGAACTCTAAAAGTCAAATGGCCACAAAAATTTTTTCAACTTGTTAATAACAGCAACCTGCTTTTATAACCTTGTAAGTTCGGAAATTTTGTATTTAAATGTTTCTTAAACCTTTTCCTTCTCTTTCTTTTTAATTTCATTTCTGTTTTGTATAGTTATGTGTTTTAAATTTATTATTTCATTAATATTTTTTTTAATTTTAAGGTTGTTTTGTTTGTTTACTGTAAGCTTTTTGTGATGTTTTGGAGATTTTTTTTTTTTTTTTTGTCATATTGTGGAGTACGAAGAATTTCAAGTAATTTTCAATGCATTGATATTTTCTCACATTGAATTAAAAGTAATTGAAAACTTTATCTCATCTATTAAACTATTTAAAATAATTCCACTGAATCATGCTTAAGAACAGGTAATCAATAATCAAACGATCATCCTTTGCAAGTACATCTTCACTATAAATATTATCCAAGGTTAAGTTACAGGATTTTATGAAGTAAATACCTTTACAAAACTATCTCATAATATAACAAATTCGATCTTGAAAAGATAATAGAAGAGATTACATTCAAATTCGTGTCCACTTTTGAAATATTGCTCCCGTGTGTTGCAATTTGATCTCGAAAAACAAACCAGTTACATTAAAAAACCGGTACCAAACCTCCCCTGTCAGTTTTGTTTGATTTGTCACTCTACGGTAGTTGTTTTGCAAACTTTGGGCTAATGAGATCGGGATCTACAGTTTAAAGTGGATTCCGAACGACTAACGAACATCCTTGCCATCACCGGGATTCGAACTTGAAGGCTGTGGTACCAAAGACCAGAGCGTTAAGCCAAACTGACCATCAGGCCGCTCCCTGTCAGAGTGCCTCCAGTCATCTTTCAGAAGGTAATAAATCCTTTATTCGAAACCAACATTAGCCAAGCGGTCTAATATGTGGTAATTATGATCCCCCAATGGTTGCCAAACAGCAAATAGATTTTTTGAAAACTTTATTATTCAATTTTTGGAAAACAATTACAACTTTACTGAAATCTAAAGTGAGTCTCTAGAATTTTTTTTTTTTTTTTTTTCTGCTTCTTGAACATGAATACCAGCATGAGTTTCATTCCCATTCAAACAGCAGCAAATTTTATTTGTGGGGCTCGAAACTTTCAACAAGAAAATTTCTACGAACACTTCACTATAAATATCACCTCCAATTGCTGGATATTTATGAAGCAAACACCTTTTTTGAAATGTCTCCTAATGTAATAATATATTCAAGATCATGATGAAAATATTATCGATAGATTTAAGTTTAAAGCCGAATCCACATTTGAAACATAATGTCGAGCGTTCGTCTTTCCTGTATGTTGTAGTTTAAACTCGGAAGAAAAAAGTCAACAAGCAATAAGCAATCCTTTAAGTCGTAAATCCATTGATACAGGGCCCAAAACCGACTTCCAAGACAAACAATGGTATATCTTCAACCCTATATCAGGCCAGCAAACCAACATGCCTTTCAAATTCCGTACAGAAATACCGAAAACCGATTTCTGTACACTGCTCAGGATTTTCACTTGCAAGTCTGGATAAAGCTTAAGATTAATGAAACTGACTCGATCAACAAAGTCATTTGTTGAGGTTGAACTAATCATTCTTAAGAGGATTTTTAATATTAAAATAGTAAGATTAAATATCCATACTTGGAAGAAAAGCTGTTTAGAAAATGCTATCTTAAAAATTTCCCTGTAGTGTTAGGATAATTTATGACTTAAACCACAATAGTACACCTATAAAAATAAAAAATCAGATTTTCCAATGAAATCATTTTTTGATTAACTTTTTTTTTCCAACACAGCATTTCTTGAATATCATTTTATTAAATATAGAATTTATTCAATATTTTTTTCAATGCATAATTTATTTATCATTCTATTATTCCATAACAGGAAATATCACCTGTTTGTGAGCCACTGACAAACACATGCATTACTCAAAAATTTATATTCCTCTGCTGCCACTTGCCTACAAGAATTTGAATTTAAAAATCATTAACTGAAAAACTTATTTTAAATAAGTTTAAAAATCGTACAAAATTCCAATAGTTTAAGTATTTAAAATGTCAATTTTTGAAATAAATTAGAGATATATCACACACACAAAACTTATCCAGTTTCATTTTTTTTTCTAGTAATTTCAACATTTAATTTTAAAAAAATATTATCATTCATTACAATGTGAATAATTTTAATGGCTGCATTTTTTTTTTTTTTTTTCTGCAAGAACAATAGAAAGAAAACTTGTTAAATAAGAGAATTTCAAAATTTCAGATAAGTTTTTGACAATAAAATACTATAAAAAATTTTTGTAACTACAAAATATTACATCTACAAAAAAATCCCCCCCCCACCCTCCTCCTTTTTTTTTCTCCCATCTAAATGATAAAATATAAAAATCTTAAGATAAAAATTAGTAAAAAAACAAAGATTTTAAATTTAATTTCCACTTATTTTTGTCTAGTAAATCAAAAATAATTAATAAAACTAGATAAAAATGCGTCAAATGTACCATTGCGTTTTAAATATTAGTTAAAAGAATAGAAAAAAATTAATTAATGTTACAGTTCTTAATATCTCAGTTATAATATTATTTTACCAATTTTATAAATCTAAAAACCTAGAAAGGAGGCCCTTTTACATCTGATGACAAATTATTTGAATTAAATTTATTGTAGAAATAAGCTTTGATAAGAAGTCAATGAATATTTTAAAAATTCCATAAGTATTTATAGAAAGTTGATAAATTTGTTAATAATTTCTAATGATTTATTTATACTTTAGATATGATACTATGATATAAAAACTTAAGAAACAGAAAATCAGAGAAACAGTATCAGAAAAACTCAAGAAACAGAAAAAAATTCTAGAAACTCACTTTTAGATTTCAGTAAAGTTGTAATTATTTTCCAAAAAATTGAATAATAAAGTTTTCAAAAATCTATTGCTTGGTCCAAAATATTTACCTAATGAGAGTATATTTATCACATTTAATTAAATTTTGATTTTAACAAATTAACATTAAACATTTCATGCAAATTTTTAAGTTAAAAAATTCTTATCAATCTATTTAATTCAAAACACAACATTTTCTAATGCACTTTTATTTCATGATATTTGTCAATTACATAAACAGCATCACTGCATTCAATAAATTATTCTTTTATATCTATTCAACAAGAAATTTTCACATTTTATCAACAGTTAAACACTTATGATATATGATCAGAAAAATATAAAACATGAGTTTAAAAACATTATGTTGTAAAATAACTGCGACTGCAGCTCAATAAGGAAATGAGAGGCTTATAATTTTTGTACACAGATGGCAAATAAATGAGCATTCATTTCACAGAACAGGATTGTGCAATAAAATATTCTAAAGCTTTTTGTTCATAATAAAATCATAGCATAAATTTTTTTGTAACAATAAAACATTACATAGAGGACTAAACGTAGCAGTTGCCAAACTATATTTAAAAAGTTTTTTTTTTTTTTTTCCTCTTATGAATAATTCGATTTTATCAAATAACATAATTTAACAATAAACAGGCATAATAATATATTTTTTAAAAATTATATAATTTTACATTTAAAACACAAAATGGTATAAAATTTCAGACATTTCAAAACGCATTGTTCTCTACTCTTATAAAAACAATAAATTCTATGAAAAATCAAAGATAGGAACATCAAAATGTAATAGTGATTTTTTTTTTTTTTTAACTTTTTAACAGATCTTTTAAACATTTAACAAAAAATATTTTTATAAATATATCTATGTCAGATCTCAAACTTTTCTTATAGATGCTCTTCAAATTAAAATATAAATAGCTCACAAATCATATCCGTAACTTGAAGAATTTTTCTTATAATTATAAAAATAAATTGCTCTGAAATTTAAATTATAAAAAAGTGCATAAATATCAATAACAAAATAAATTAAGTATCTTAAATCAATTTTATTAAAAATATACAAGCAAATCATACAAAATTGAGCTAATAATATATTTTCCACTATTGAATACCCACATTTATACTTTGAAAAAAAAATACCACCTTCAAAAATTTTTTCTAGACATAACTAACACCTTTAATTTTACAAATAGGATCGAATGTTTTAGCTAAACTGACACACAACAAATCACAAGGCAGTGGTCCGTATAATACAACAAAAGTTCCCATATGAAAAACTTGCCATACATTCATATAATTGGAATGTATTTCAGTATTTATTATCTTGACTAGTATAATTCTAGCTAAACACAGATAAATTAGAAATGGATTCAATCTTCTAAGTTACGGAATGCTTGCTGCATGTTTTCATGAAGCTCTTCGAATGATCTCTTGATTTCTTTCTCTCCTAATTTAATTGGATCCTATAATAAAAAAATGCAATTTAAGTTTAAGATATGAGCTATTTTCTTTGAAAAGTTGTATAAAAGTGATTTTTCCAAAAGTGTAAGTCCACTTCCAACAAAAGTTACTTAATGATAACAACGAATGCAATCAGCTATGAGCTTTTTATTTATAAACAGTTCTCAAAAAATCCTTCAAAATTTTTATCATTTTGTAAATATAAATTTTACGCAGTTAACAAGATGATAAATAAAATTACTTTTTATTTCATAATTGTGTGATTTTCAAATTTTGTTGACTTTGAAAGTGTGTAAAATAAATACAACAAATAATAAATACAAATAAATAAAAATACAAATAGAATTTTGATTTTTAACACAAAATCAAAATTCTATTTGTTGAAATTTGAAATTGTTTCTATTATACATAAATAATAAACAGCATATTCAAAAAGTTCCAGGACTAATTGCACATAGACCATATAAACAGAGATTGGGCATCAAAGTTAAGCATTTTAGAAAGAATCTGGGTCAATTTAAAAACCCATAAAAAAATAATTGCTATTTTTTCAAAACTCAACAAATTAATGCTGATACAAATTCAATTGTATCTTTCAATAACATACAATACAGTTACTACTTTAGCGGCATACTAAGTGCTGAGAGACTTTTTCTCAGCATTGAGGTTTATAAGCAGCTATCATAGATCAACAATGAAAGATCTTATAAAAGCTATTATTTCTATTTCTATTAAAAAGCTATTATTAGCTCTGATTTCTATTATTAAGAAAAACAATAAGATTCAATGTATTTTCTTTTTGTACTTAAAATGTAAAAAATTTTCTTTTACTTATTTTAAGTTATTCTGTAATACTTTGGAATTTTTTAATTTGGTATTGTTATTTTATAAGATATATTTGTTTCTTACAAATAAATTTAGAGTTCAAGAATATCTCAGGTTAGAGAAAAAAAAAAACACACTTTTTAAAGTTGTAAAAATATTTTAGTCATGAAAACTATTTTTATAGATATACAAAATCAATAAAAGCTATTTGAATTTATTTCATAAATTCTAAATCAATAGTAAAAATCATAGTACGGAAAAAGAGTCTACAGTGGGTTTAATGGGATTGGGAAACGTTTGAAGAACTTCCCATCCTGCATGTAATACAGATCTTTAACATTTGATATTAAAACTTATAAATAACTTCTTCCCAATTCAACAGAACACTCGGAATAATAATAATAATTTTAATTAGCAACAATAATAATTAATAGAACAAGTATACACGTCCATGAGCATCTACCAGAAAAGCATATACTCAAACACTTAATTCTAATTAGCTGTTTCAATCTTTCAACTAATACAAATACCCCTTCTTCAATTTCAACTTAAGAAATAAAGGTAATCTGATAGTACAGGGAGGTTGATGAACTGCAAAAAATTGAGATGACTTGAGACTACATTGTCATGCAAAAGCACTATTTTTTTCCAAATAAGGCCAAATATCTTTCAAAAACTGATCCAAAACATTTGTAAAATTCCCAGCTTACAGTGAAACGTGATGACAAATTCTCAATGAAAATTCAAACAGTCAAAAAAATGATGATCAGCATTGCTTTCATTTTTGATATGGAGAGTGAATTTTCATGGCCCACTTTTTGAAATTTGTCCATAAAGTACCTTTGGGAGTTTCATCTCTGTATTTCACTCGATATATCAAGTCTCAATCTCCATTGCCATTGTTTTGCAACAAAAGTTGATTTGGACTTGTTACAAAACACTCAATTTTTTTCAGAATATTTTGCTGTCATCAAGAAATTATAACATTGAAACTCAATAGTGTTGAGTGGATGAGTTCCACAATACATATACAAACCCTACACTTAATGTCAAAAATAAATATATCATCCGTGTGCAATCAGTTCTAGACTTTTTGAATGAACTGTGGATTTTAAGTTATAATTAATAATAAATATTAGCTTTATATTTTTTAATATTTTTTTGTTTATTTTATACTTTGACTACTATGAATTTCAATCTATCAGAAAAAAATTTCGCTCAATGCATTATCATATAAAAATAATTTTATAACAATAAGCATAAACTGCATTAAATGTATGTAACAAAAATATATAAAGGTCTTATAAATCTATTTATAGTACATGTTAAATTATTTTATATTTGAAGAAAAATTTCACAATAGGCATTTAGAATACTTAATTGTAAAAATTATTAATACACCTTACATATGTGCTTATAAATATTTTCCATAAATACCTGTACAATTAATTATCAATACATATAATACAGTAATCACATGTTATATACATTATTAAATATGCATAATTTCCTTATTTCTTCTAATATATAAAGTTACAATTTATAATATTTAATTAGGTAATGATATAAATAATTCAGAATTTAATTAATATAAGGATTATTAACTATCTCTATACCATTTAATTAATGAAATATTATTATAAGAAAACTTATGAAAATAGATATATATAAATTGATATATTATAAATACATAGAAAATAATAATTTGTTATTAATTAAAATATAAGATTTCAGTCTTTAATTTTCATATTAAATTTCTCTTCTATACTAATATTTTATAAAATATTAATAAAAATTACTACTTCAAGTACACATCAAGATATTTATTAAATAATGTAAATTTCAACATACCATAAACTTCATACTGCTTAGCTCATACAAAATGCTGTCCATTGCTTCTCTGATAACAGACCAAGTGATCCTGACTTCGCTTTGAGCTGTTGACTGAACAGCATTCATAGAAAGATCATAGAATGCCATCATATTCCTCATCATTCCGACAGTTTTGTAGAATGGGCAAAACTTGTCATAATTAGTGTAACCATTCTGTTGTAAAAAGTCATCCTTGAGTAATCTGGCAACTTCCAATGTTATTTTGTCAGTTTCAGCTAAAGAGGCCTATTAATAAAACAAACTATTACTATTTTAGTAACAGAAGTGATTTTTTTTTTTTTTTTTTTTTTTTTTTAACATTTGTAACATGTATAAAAATAATTCCATGTTTCTGAATTACTTCAAATAAAAATTTTTAATTATTTAAAACTAATTTGAAATAAACTTTTCATATAACACTGCATCTATCTAGTTTTTCATTTTTTAGAGGTTTTAAAAAAAGTAAAAATATATTGCTATTCTTTATAATAAAATTAAAAAATTCTTATTTCTAACAATACATTCATTTCAAGTTATTTTTAAAAAATTTAATAAAACATTAATCATAAAACAGACAAACAAAATAGTCCTGACCTTTCCTACAAGCTGCACAATTTCTGATAGATCTTCCTCTTCTTGCAAAATTTGTTGGCACTGAAATACATAAACATTATTTTTGAAAAATATTTCAACAGATTTAGACAGTTAAAGTAAGTAATATAATCATATTATATCATTCTTTCTCTCTTTGCTGATAAATATGCTTTATGATTTATAAGCTCTTCTTTTATTAATAAATTATTAGAAAAATTAGAAATTTAACATGGATTAAGTGAATTATACAGTTACAGAATTCTTCAATACACTAATTAAATTTCTTTTCTTTCAAAATTTGAAATGAAAAATAATTTAGTATTTATGTCAGGAAATCATACTTACTTTGATACGAAGAGGAACAAAATCTTGGAAATTTTTATCATAAAATTCATCTAAAGCTCTAACATATTTACTGTAGGAGATCAACCAATTAATGGAGGGAAAGTGTTTCCTTTGTGCTAGCTTTTTATCTAATCCCCAAAATACTTGTACAATACCTAATGTAGCAGATGTTACAGGATCTGAAAAGTCACCACCAGGAGGAGATACACTAAAATAAAAATAATTTTTTAACATATTAAGAAATTTAAATTCTCAGAATTAAGAAAAAAATGCCTTTAGCCTTTATAATTAAAAAAAATATTAATCAAAAAATTGGAAAGGGGGAAGAATTATGCTTGTTCTGCTTAATAACTTGAGAATTGCTATAATGCTGATTTCTATGTATGCATTTGCCATGTTTTATTGTAACAATATTAATAAAACTATTTTTTAAAATGACAATTTAAAATAAGAACAAATTACCTTATTTTGAATAATAAGTTAACCTATATATAAGAAATAAATTAAGAAATGCATAAATCAAACTAATACAAATTTAATACTAAATTCATTCAATACTTTCCAATATTTTTATACAGTTAAAAAAAAAAAAGCTTTTTGCACTAAATCAAAAAACATTTGGAATATACTGGCAAAAGTACACAGTGCTTTTTTCTGTTATTGAAATTATCACCAATATAAAAGATTTGTCATATAATTTAAAGTTCAAAAACATTTCTAACAATTCTGGAGGATTATAGAATGATCAAAACTTTTTATCAAACATTAATGCAAAACAAACATTAACCAATTTTTAATTCCTTTAAGCATACAATGTGTATTTTAAATTCTATGTACTTTTCCCTTTAGGAAAACATAAAATTTGTTTAATAGTGTAAACTTTTAACTTTATATTCAACAGAGAGTAAGTATCTCTTTTCTGGCATTGACATTTAAGTATGTCAAACCATCCACCATATCTTTTTTCCTAGAAACTCGTAACACTTCATGACTCTATAAAAACTCTCAAACATTAGATGCCTTACAAATCAACTTCAACTATTGAATCATTATATCATTAACCATTGAATAAAAAAACATGCTTACGCTCCAACAATCGTTACACTTCCTTCTCTTTCAGGATTTCCAAGACATTTAACCCTTCCAGCTCTTTCATAAAAGGAAGCAAGTCGAGCACCAAGATATGCAGGATAGCCCGAATCTAAGATAAAGAAATGTTAGTAAAACAATATAAAATTTTAACACTAAAAACCACAATTGGTAAAAAAGTAAACATTAATAACATTTATTTTCTATATATACCAGCAGGCATTTCAGCCAGACGTCCTGAAATTTCTCTTAAAGCTTCAGCCCATCGAGAAGTAGAGTCAGCCATCATAGATACATTATAACCCATATCTCGGAAGTATTCTGATAATGTAATACCTAAGGGATAAAAAAGGTTATAATTCAAGAATATACACAAATTTTAGAATTTTAAAAATTAACACAAAAAGTATTACTTGATCTATTTTCACTTTTACTTTGATAAAAATTATGTTTTACTATAATGTAAAGAGAATATTAATTGTTGAGAATTTTTAAGTAAATTTATACTTCAGTAAGAATGATGAGAGATGCCAAAGGAAACTTTGAAGGACACTAATTTTACAACTTTTGTGTCTTAGCCAACAAATAAATTTTTTATTTCTTAGCAGTCTTTCATATAACAAAAACACTGTCTTAGGTTAAGAATAAAACAAATGTTGCACAAAAATACATATTGCAAATAAGCAATCTTTTATTTTCATGCACCACTTAATCTAGCTTAATATATATAAGTATTAAATGATCAATAACATATCAAAAGGCCTTATAAAAGAATTCAAAAATAAATCTGACACTTCTATATGAATTGAGAATAAAATTTATAAATGTATAATACATATAACAATAGAAATTTATATTTACACGAAGGCTTAATTAAAATTCATATAAAAATTTTATCTGACTTTTAAAAAAATTATCTTAATATAATGAAATCCATTGCATATTTCAATATTTCTCACTATCACTATCAATGCAATCTAAATAACTTGCATATTACATTTAATACTGCTCAATTAATATTTTTAAAAAAATGGCCTGAAAATGATGATTTAATCTTTTTTATGCCATATGAATTAAGGCTGATGGAGAAGATTGCTTTTTTCTTTTGTTTTAATACATAATTGAAGCAACACAATTATAAGCCATGAAAAGAATTTAGATTCTACTTAATTTATAGGTTCAATGCACTTTTTTTCTATAAGAATTTTTTTTTAATTTCACAATGAAACCAATTATTGAATAACTGTTTAATTATTTACTTTTAAATTTAATTATTTTATTAACAAGAAACAAGCAATGGCATAAATAAAATTTTACCAAAACAAATTTAAACCTATGACATGCTTTTTAATAATCTCAAATTACAACATTCTTTGTAAATATTAGATAAGACTACTATATTTAAATTTTACTGTATGCATTCAATACACTAGACAAAAGTAATAATAAATATTTTACTATAAAATAAATAATAAGAAAATATTTGCTACCTTTATAATAATTTTTAACTGTATAACTTTTTAAACTTATTGGTGATTTAAAAAAATACATTTAATAACTTTGAATTATTACATATGATCATGTATTTTTGTATACTGATTATGCATCTTCATTGTGTGAAATGAGAATTTTGTCATACATTCACAATACAATAAGAATTCATCTTAACCTGTATAAATAGAAGCTTCTCGAGCAGCTACAGGCATGTTAGATGTATTAGCGACAAGAGCTGTACGTTTCATGATAGATTCAACATTGCCATCAATTTCAACAGTTAACTGAAAGGAAAAAACTTTTAATTTAAAATTCACTGCAATAATTAATATTTTACAATATCATTAAAATAAACATCTTTTTCACTGATAATAAATGCACTTAAAATAAAATTGTCATACTCATACGTAGAAAATCTTATCAATAAAATTAAGAACAAAAATTTACTCTAAATAAATTAAAACTATTGATAAATGCATAAAAATAAAACCAGAATTTTCTGTTTTGAAATTAAAAAAATATACAATACAGATTTTCATAAAAAATATAGTCATGCATAGGATATGCATTTAATTTTAAATAAATGAATATAACATCAACATTTGTGCAATTAGGACAGGAAAGTTTAATTTCTGAGCACAAATCCAAATTCCATTCCAACTACAGATTGTCAAAAAGTTTTTCTTTCATTGCAATTGGGGAGGGGGTGGGAAGGAAACAGGGATAAATATACAAAAATTCAAGAAATCATTTGAAAGATTAATTTTTCTACACTTTAAAAGGAGGGAGAATGTGAGAATACTAGCAAAAAAAGCCTTTTAAAGTGGGGCAAAAAGCTGATGAATCACATTATTTTTAACGGAAAAGAAATATCAATAAAAAAAAAAATTATGTGAAAAAAAAAATTTACAGTCCAATTTTTTGAGCTTTAAAAATCTATTTTTAAGACATAAGTTATTTTTCAATACATCTAGAATTGAAAGCTATACAGTATTATCAATTTCCTTTTATCACAAATTTTCTCTTTAATTTTTGTAAAGCAACAGTAATTCATGTTCACTCATGTTTTACTCCAAACCTCATCCTAAATATGAAAAAAAAAAAAAAAAAAAAATCAGTTAATGTGAGGGATGGCTGAAAATTTCCAGCCTTTTATTAATCAATAGAAAAAATTGTACTGTACGACCATGAAAATTGTGACTTCAAAACAGTGTAACACTGATAAAAAATCTTTTCAAGACCAGTGAAAAGTTCGTTTTACAGGACGATATCTTGAAAATATGGACACTTTTCTAAAATATTTGGGGAAGACAGATCTTCAATTCCTCTTTCCGTGTTTTTACAGACTTCAAGTTCCTTTTTCAATTAAAAATTAATGACTATTAAATATCACAATCTTCACTATTAGTATATTAAATATAATATACTAATTCCACCAAAGAAGTTTTGGTAATTCCAAACAAATTTACAGCCTGCTTTCTATGAGATAACAGATGGGACTTCAGTGTGAATAAACTGATTTTTAAGAAACTGGCGATGTAAGGTTATAATGTTTTTATAAAAGGAGGCAAGCCTTGATGATCTCTATCAAATCCTATATAAACATTTAAATTATTAAAAATTTCCATTAAAATAATTTTGATCAAAATTTATAGATCTTATGGCAGTTTAATTTTATATATTTTCTGAAAACATATTTTCATAATACCTCTGGGAAATCTCTCAATACTTCAGACATTTCATTTCCTCTCTCTCCACAACCAACATAAATAATTACATCACTGTTAGAAAATTTTGACAAAGACTGTGAGATGACAGTTTTTCCACAACCAAAGGCACCAGGAATTGCAGTAGTTCCACCTTGCACACACCTGTATCAAATTTTAATATAAAAATTAATTCTTTTAAATTATGAATTTTAAAAATAATTAAAATTTCATAAAAACATGAATTTTTTTTTTTTTTTACTACAAAAAGTATAATATATTTTTTTATGTATTCAATTTTAATTATATGATGCATTTATATTTGTCTAAATTATGACGACACACAAAAACAAATTTCCATTAATTAAAAGCAAAAATGATCATGATCAAATATTGACTTAAAATATACCAAGCTAAAAAAAAATGTACAATTTTGAAGTTATATTTCATACGGTAAAAAGTTCAAGCATTTCAATACATTCTTAAGTAAATATATAAAAATTTCTGTGCTTAGTTAAATACAATTATACTTAATAGTGCCATCCTCAACTCAAAATCAAGTTTATTTCTGGGTTCTTAGGTTCTTTTTTTTTTTTTACATTCATGAGGAAATAAACTAATAACAAATTCAAGATTTCAAGATTCAAATCAAATGTTTTATAAATTGTGTATAGCAAATCTCAGTAATACGGAGAGAAAAATAGGCTTTACATTTGAAAAAGGTACATGCCTGAATATATATCATTCTACTGTAAATATAATTTTAAACTTAATGAAATGGATTTAATATCATTATAGACAGCAAAATATTGTATTGGCATTTGCCATTTTAAATAATAAATTTATTCTAAGTGAAAATATTGAAGAATGATTATATTAAATAAACACGTACGGAAATAAAGCATCAAGTACACGTTGTCCAGTCAACAATGGGTTGTTTGCAGCTAGTTTCTCAGTAACAGGACGAAGTTGTCGGACAGGCCATACTTGCAACATGGTATACTGAGATTTTTGCCCATCAAATTCTGTTTCTAAAACAACATCCTTAAAAAAAAAAAGTCAATCAAATTGAGAAAACAATGAAAAAAAATTTAAAATAATAAAAGTCTTAATTGCAAACATATTAAAATCATACATCAACAGTGTAATTTCCAGGTTCTGCAATATATAACACACGTCCCAAAGCTCTAGGTGGGAGCATGATTTTATGCTTTATCAGAGTATTTTCTCTAACCATGCCAAAAATATCTCCTCCTGTGATATGACTTCCAACCTAAAATATAAATATATATAATTATAAAATATAATATGTATAATTATAGACATTTTTTTTATTTTTTTTTTGGCATTATCAAAATCAATAAGTATCAATATAAAAATATCAAAGAAAGTTTAATTTTACATTTACAACTTGAAAGTCAGACAAGCGGTACCTAGCTAAAGTTATGCAAATAAAAATTATCTGCAGATTTTCAATTAAATAAATTACTTATTGAAAGTTTCAACAAAGTGTACAATACACAGAAAAAAAATTATAAAATATTAACAAATTATGTTTATATTACAAATACATTCCTTTTTAAAACATTTAATTTTAAAAATTAAATATGAAATATTAATAAATTATGCTGTACATTTATTAAATAATCCTACCTTATAAGTGATAGGATTAAAATCCCAAGTTGCTTCTCTGCTAAGAGCTGGAACATTAACACCTCTAGGAATATAGATACTACTTGTTAATTCATTAATATCTTTTAGGGGTCTCTGAATACCATCAAAAATGCTCCCCATAATACCAGGTCCTAATTCAACAGATAGTGGCTTTCCTGTTCTTAACACTGGATCACCAACAGTAACACCAGCTATTAAAATTACATTAATTATTATACAAAATGAAATTAGAAACTAAAGAATAAATAGTACTTTTCTATTATGTAGGTGTCACGCAAAATTAGAGGATGTTTTGATGGCATTTAAAATGAATAAATATTATTGATGTTTAGTGGACTTGGTGTGAATATTTATAACTAATTCCTCTGTTGCATGTGCTACTTAAATATCGCTACCACAATCTATACAAAAAGTGAGTGAAGTATCTTTCCTAGACTTTAAATGTGTAAAAACAGTCTTTTGTGTTACACTCTTTACACTGAATAAGGTTTTTTTTTATTTATTTAACACTCAACTTGACATAAAATTATGCCTGCATCAAAGAATAGCAATTGATCTGAAACAAAACCCACACTAACAAAGGAGCCAATTTCGGGAAGGTTGTTTTGGTTTAGAGGTGGAAAATCAAATGAAACTTTTCTTCCCTACCTCACATGAACAATGATCCATTTCCGAAAGTTTCTTTACTGTTGTAAAACTTCAGGAAGCATTACAAGATTGGGATGCTAAGCTTTGAGATTAGATGCTTTCACGCTTATAGACGCTTTTTTTTTTTTATTTTATGCATTAGATATAATATTGTATATTTCTACAAAAACTAATGAATGAATGGAACAACTTAAAGAAATAATAAGTGAGCTTTATTATAAAGGAGATGTCAGATGCTTTAAATATCACATGCAGGATTTTTCCTGAAGGATTATATTATACAGGGGTTAAACATTTTTTTTTTTTAAATTAAATTAACAAATGTACTTAACAGAGAAATGTGCAAGACTGCTGATCAAAATGCTTTTTGCGTGAAATTTAACTCACTCTAAATATAGCAAGAGCTAAGTGAAAGGTCATAAAATTTAATAGCTTATAGAGATTGCCGCATTTTTTTTTTCATGGGATTAAAAAATAATTAATTATTTAGGAATATTTGAAATTGTTAGGTGTCCCTAATAAGGTTTTAACTAAATACTCATAATTATAAAGAAATTCTACATTATTCTATAATATAAAAAAATAAGAAATTAAATCTGATATTTTTACTTATACATACATGTTTCTTCATAAACTTGAATTGTTGCCATTTCTCCTTCTAAACGAATAATTTCCCCAACCAGTTCATAGTGACCCACACGAACCAGTTCGTACATAGCTGCTCCAGACATTTTTTCTGCCGTAATGACTAAAATTTTAAGAAATTTATCAGTAATATCAATTTACAAAGTTATATTATTAGATTAAATATAATAAAAAATATTTATTCTTTTTATGAATAATTTAGGAACACCCCTAATAAGTATCCCTATAAATATAAATCTTATATTTAAATAGTTATATTATTTTTAAACCAGATTTTAATGTTAATTTACTGAAAAATTTAGTTTGCCTTTAAACCAGCCTTATTTTAAAAAACAAGAAAACTTAAATTAACCTTTAAGTCCTAAGAGAAAGTAATGAAAATCAAGAAATATTATTACTGGAACCTCTTATAAATCTTCAATGTAACGAAAACCTCAATGAGAGAATATTAACTTTAAGAAATCTTTATTTTTTGGAATATAATATACCTGAAAGACACGCAGAAAATTATTTCCTTAGGAAGTTGTACACCACAAGAGTGAGAACCACTAAATTTTTAAAAAGTGATATCCCAAACCATTCTTATTTCTACTTTATTATAAAGACAGTGATTTTAATTTTGCACTATATATAAGAAATAAACCTAGAATCTAAATATAATAGTTTTTCAGTTTACAAGTTTAAAACCAAATACTAAGTATTTTTAGTCAATATCAAAAACTATAAATTAGTAATTTTGTAATTTAAAATAACATTTTTCTCCAAAAAGGTTAATAACCATAATTTTCTACTTATTATGCTCAAGTGTTGCAAAACCATAATTTTTATTATAATCAACTCTCCAACTCCTAGTGTAAAGAGATTACTATATCTGTTTTTGCAGTATGAATATATGTCCACTTTATTTTATTTACAACAGACACCTATTTTATTTTATAACACACATACATTTTATGATGCCCGCAGTTTCAACTAATTTTAAAATTTTTGATTTTACTAACTTTAATTATTCATAAAATTAAAAGAGTAAATTTTTCTGATTACTTCTCCAATTTTAATTTTTAATTATTATTATTATTATTCCTTTCCTTTTATCATTGACCTCTAATTAAAAATTTTTGATTGTCTCTATTTTAAATGCAATTTTAATTTTCTTATCTAAAAATACTTTTCTTAATTACTGATGTATAACTGTATGGCACAATTTGAAAAGACACAAAAATACAATTAGAAATATATGTCTTGATTATTAGTTACCAATTAACAAACCAAAATCTGAATTAAATTAGAAATAGATTACTAGCACACTATCACATGATGCAGCATATAACTAAAGTTGCTGTAGTAATGCCTCTATAAAATTATAATATAGGCAATAAATATAAATCATAGATTTTTTGTATATTGGTACAAGTGAATAAAAAAATTTATTAGAAAATTTTTCATAAAAAAAATTGTTTGCTTCTATAAATTAGAATCAGTTACAAGATGAGATAATCAATATATGATTACTCACTGAAAGAAATCAATAATATCCCATTTTATAATTTGAATTCTCTAAAATTCCTAATAAGGAAGATTTTTATTTACACTTCAGGATATAAATAAAACTATATTAACACATTGGATAAATCAAGAGAAATAGTCGAAGGTCAGCAAAAATCTACAATCATATTAAAATTATCTATGTTGTTAACTCAAATAATACTAAATTAATACTACTTAATAAAAACAATCTAATCATCATTAAGTTTTACAACAAATCAGGGTAAATACAAAATAACTGCGACCTATTTGAACTGGCCCAAAAGAACTCATTATCAATGAATCATTCAAACATAAATTTACATTAACTATACCTGTACTTTAAGTACCTAACTAAATTGAACAGATAAAATCAAATATTATCAAAAATTAAGGAAATCAAGCCAGTTAATAAAAGCAGTCAGTTTATAAATATACTTACATAAATCACTACATAAAAAAAAAAATGCTATTGTGCAAAGACGCTTATTTTTAAAAAATAAAATAACAATCGAATTGCAAAATCCGAATTTTACGATTTACATACAAAATCCCCGAAAAATATGTTTTCAAAATTGCTATACAATTGCTTCTTTATTTTATGAAAACTAGTTTTGAAGTTAAATAAACTTTTGTATGTATAGCTATGTTTTTGCTTAAAGTATTCTATTTTAGTGCATATATACTGGATTTCTCCCACAGAAGATCAGTAAAAAGATTGATTATTTATTTAATAAAAGAGATATAATTTTATTAAATTGTCTTACCAGGTCCGGATACCGAAAATACATATCCATACTCAGATTCTTTTTCGACATCGGCTAATTTGGGTAGACCTTTAGTCATTTTTACAGAAGAGTGCTTGCTGAAAAAAAAATTATAAGCTTTAAAAATCAATTAAATTGAGCATTAAAACAGAGAATTGTTTTTCGATCAACAGACAGCAGCAATTAAATATTTTATTTGTCCAGATAATAAAAATAAAGCGATTACTACAGCTACAGAAACATATAATTCCAGCTGAAAAATGCATACATAACCCCAGAGATCAAAAAATGAAAAATATTTGTTTACTCACGTTTAAAAAAAAAAGCTGAATGAATACAACAAAAATTTCAATCTTGGCAAAACGCCCTTTAAAGTTTAAATATCAGTTCACACTTGCCCTCTGCAAAACAACTCAAGTCATATGACTCGATGAAGAAAAGTGGACAAAAAAAATTTATTAATTTTTGATGAAAATGTAATACGTAATCTTCCCACCAGGTGTAAATTAAATTATAACTTCACAAATATATCAATGTTATATTTTGTAATTTATCAATAACTCTTATTTAAACTGATAAAGTGGCATATTCTATTAACATTTAGAATTTAATAAATGGGTTTATTAATTTGGTTTTGGTTTTGAATTAATGTCGCACTATAACTTATTAAATAACAATAATAATAAGTAATTCAAGAATGTAATTGTTAAATATATTAGAATTGTAAAACCTTGTGAGTTTTCTTAAATCATTACATTCAATAAACGGCAAAAAAATATTTTATACTTTCATTTCATAGTACTGTTATCGAAAGGATTAAAACTAAACTAAACCGACACAAAAATATGAAATGAATATTTATTCTTATTACGTGCTTGAATTTATTTACTAATAAAGTCCGACAACAACTAAGCACCGGAAAATTCGCCACGACCGCAAACAGAAACAACATGGGGAAAATCGAAACCAATCAGTGATTTCTGTTATCATAATGAGAATTTCTCATATGATTTCAGAAAATTTATATTATGATGATTATTGTCTCAGAAATTTTCTTAGTTTTTCAGTTTACAGACATTAATTTCTGGTAATTTTTTTTAATTTAACCATTTTATTTGGCATAACTTAATATATATTTTTTTCAATTTGACGATTGTCAATACATGAGTAGTTTTTCAGTTTCATATGATAAATAAAGCAAATATAATTTTGTCATATTTCTTCTTAAATTAAAATATACTGAAACATAGGATTAGCTATATCAATTTTGAAATGTAAAGAATTCTACAAAAGGAAAGACTTCTATTCATAGTTAGTAATTGAAAGTATATCCTAATGGTTTTCATAAATACGAAAGTTCTCATAAATTTTATTGCAAGTCAAGATTCTATTATTTTATTCTGCATTAATTTGTGTTACAGGATATGTAACAAATTGATTTTATATCTCTATAATCATAATAAAATTTATATTTATATAAAATATAATCAACATATTTCTGAATAGTAACTTTGGATATTTCGTATATGTCTTCTGTGTGGGAAAATTATGAAGAAAAAGTTTCGAAATCAGTAACTGTGAATATTTTAATATAGACAACTACTAACTATCTAAACCTTTGTTAAAGGATGAAGAGAATTTGATTAATAAATTTTCCAGAAAAGACATAAAATTTTAAACTTCAGTTGTAATATATTCTTCTAGTAGCAAGCAAATCTATATCATAGCATATCTATATCATAGCAAGTAAATCTATATCATAATAGAACAGTGAATGGAGAAATTTAGTTATTTAAGGCAGTATATCACTGCAAGATATAAAATTTATGAAAAATTTTAAATATATACCAATATTATTAATGACTAATTCTCTGGTACTTTGAATGAGAGTTTCTTTATGATATCTCTTTATAATTTCTTTTCACTTGAGTTACTCTTTTTAGAAAAGAACAGGTGTACAGCCTGCAATGTTAAATCGTGTGGTACATGAATTACTAAAATAACTGGAAATATTTCTTCGTAAGATAAGAAAATGCTAATTTTAGATAGAAGACAGCTAGATTATGTTGATAACATAAATTAGTGTATTACTTAAGTTAGGTATATTATATTAACATTTCTGTAAGTGTTAATTTATTGAACAGCATTAAGACTGATCATTGAAGTTCTGTCATGAGTAATTGATTTTTGTCAATATTTCAATAAAAATTTTACAAATTTGAAATCATTTTTAGATAATTTGAAGATAATAGATTAGTATCACGGAAAATACATGATTCAATAAATAATGAAATATCTTTTGTCCCCTATGAATGTATCTTAAATTCTAAATATCTCAGACTTATTTAAAAAAAAGGTATATTTGACATTAAAGCAGTAAACTATTTTCTAATTGATTCTTAACAATCCTGTTTAGCATGATATCTTCCTTTAACAGAAATCATTTCTAGTAATGAACTGAAATTCCATTAAATGATGCAGGGCATTAATTTTTCTTATCCCAATTGAGAGCAAAATTCTGTATACATAAGTGATCTTTTTTATGTGTATCCTCAGGTTTTCTCTTAAATTTTAAGTTGATGAATGTTCTACATCGTTAACAATACAAAAAAACCTTTTTTTGTTTGTCTAGGAAGTTATAGGAAATGTAATGTTATCATGCATTCTATTGTAAATTTAATAAAAATGTTTTATTGCTCACACAATTTATATATACAACATAAAAGATATTTTGTATATAATATTTTAATTTTTGTTGTCATAAATTTTCTTTCTATATAAATAAAGAAAATACTTTTTTTAATATTTTATATATATATATATGTGTGTGTGTCAAAAAAAAAAAACTTCTATTCAGTAACTAAATTACTGATTATCTAATTAAATCATTATATACATTTACTGTTAACTAATATATTTTATATAAAGTAGATTTTCAGTATTTTTCATTAATGGGTTACTGTTGAGTAAATGTCACAGATGATGTAATATCTGTAAAGGAAATTTTCACTGCTAATCGGATTACCATAGTAAAAAGTCTAAGTTCTTGGTGAGATTGCATATATTTTACCAAATACCTTGTTAATGGGAAAAAAAATTCTAATTAGTATGCATTATCAAATATTCCTTTGCTTTCTACAGGAATATCATCATGGGTAATGTTGAAATGCATCAGTTAGAACCAGTGCGTGAAGATGAAAGAAAGTACTGGATTTAAGTACTCCTATCGATTATCCAATGTACTGTAAGGTATATTATATCAATTTTTAACTCCTTTATTATAAAGTTCATATAATTATATATGTTAAATAATACAATACTTTTAAACTTGCATTTATATTTCTTTTAAAAAAAAAAATATTTGTCTGTTTTTAAACATACATAATTCATAATGAAAATTTATTTTGATGGTGATTTATTTTAAGTGAAATTAATTATAATCTTGGAAATAAATAAAGATCTTAAAAATACAATAAAAAAATTCTGTAATGTTAATTTTACTTTTTTTTTTTTTTTTTTTAATAAAACTATATATTTTAAGTGAAAATATTATTTAATGACTCGTCTATTATTCTTGCGATACATTATGAGCCAAAACATTAAAACATCTGCATGATATACAATAAGTTATTGGTTTAATAGTTTTTTTTTTTGTTTTTTTTGCTTTCTACAAAATTTGTATCAATATTTCTGTTTTACTAGTCTATAAGTATCATATTTTGTTTTTCAGCATATAAAAGGAGAATATTCTTATAAATGCCTATCTGAAGTCCCTAATGTTATAACTGATTCAATTTCTCTTCATGAAAGAATAAATTTGTCTTTTAACTGCATAACAACACTTCCAGCTGAGCTGCCTCTTCGGATCCCACATATTGCTTTTTTAGACTTAAGTTATAATAAAATTTCTATTCTACCAGATAGTATAGGTCTTTTATTTCATTTGAAAACTTTACTTTTATCTCATAACTGTCTAGAACAAATACCATCCAATATTACTCGTCTTGTCAAGCTCCAGAAAATTGACCTTTCATATAATATTTTACAAAATTGCCAGAAAAAAATTGTGAAATGGAATCTCTTAGGAAACTCAATGTAAGTCGCAACAAGCTTTAAAAGTCTTCCAAAGTCATTGGGTTGTAGCGAAACAATTGAAATTATTCTTGCTGTATCAAATTGCTGTATTTCACAGCCACCACAAAATATCTGTGACAGTGGATCCGATTCTACAATTAGGTTCCTAAAGCAACTTGCATCTGGAAAGATCTTAGCCAAACAAGAAAAAGAATTGAACATTTTTCCTAGGGTTCGAGCAAATGTGATTCAAACTGCCAAACAAAATTCTGACTCTGTAAGGGCCCACTATGTTCAAATACAGACTGCAACATTGAATACTGCTAGTAGAATTCGTACTCCACTGCTGCCACCTTATGATGCAACTCAACTGCATCCAGATGTATTAAGAGATCGAATAATTGGTATGTATATTTATGTTTAAAAAAATTAATTTCATTCTGCTATACAGACACTTTTACCAAAAAAATGAATTTTTTATTACATGGGAGTTAGTTAGTTCAGTAATAATAAATTTAATTTTAATTTTTGACGTTTGATTACTTAATAGTTTGCTTTTTCAGATATTTTTTCAAATCTAATTGTGAAAAATGTTTAAATAAGAAAGGTTTTTTACGTTCCAATTTTGCTCTAAGAATTAATAATAAATTAAAAATATTAAGTAATGCAACATAATATAAATTGAAATTTAAAATAAAAATTAATTCTAAAACTAAATTCTTATGAATGTTGCTAAATTTAATTAGATTATTTTAATTATTTAAATTTTTAATCTTAATATAATTAACACTTAAACAATCCTTATGTCAAAAAAATTTTCTTGTAAAAATGAATTTAATAGGCCATTTTCTATTCAATTTTCTGTATGGTATGATGTAATGATAACTACTTTAAAAATGCTTCTAATAATAATATTCATGTCTCTATATATTATTATAATATAAAAATCTACATGTGCAATTTTTATAATGCAATAAAACACTTGCGAACTTTAAAAAAAAAAAATTAACAATTTACCTAAACTTTTTTCTTTTCTATTTTATTATAAAATATTTGTGTTTGTAACATTTTTGCATGCATATAAAAATATTTTAAACCTTAAAATTTTAAGGTATTCTCTATGGGGCTGTTATTGGAGATGCATTGGGCACAGCTACTGAATTTCTATCTCAAGATGAATGTCGATTTCATTATGATGAAGAAACTCTCACTTATGCTGATATCATAACAGATGAACATCGAGCCCACTGGAACAGAGGTGATTGGACTTCAAATTCTGATCAAATGGTGTGATTTTTTATTTTATGTATATTTTGTGCTTAGATTCTGTTTACCACTTTCTTTTATTAGACTTCTGATAAAAGTCCATGATATTTTTCTTCTGCTATTGTTTTAAATGTATTTTATTACTAAATTTTTTAACTTAGTTGTTATGAATTTTGTCTTTAAAATACTTTTATTTTATTTTAATGATTAGAATGGAGCTTTAAAAATATAACATTGTAAGTAATCAGATATTATGAAAAATAGTTTGTGTATTTGTTCATGATTTTTTAAATTACAGAACTAAAACTAAATAAAAACAATCATTAGCAAAATAAAATGTATCTTTTTCTAAGCAAAATCAGACATTTTTTACTACTTTGAATTTCATTCATGTTTTATGTATATTTATATATCTTTCTGATTGATTTAAATTAAAAACATTTTTTAATTTTCATTCTAATTCACTGATATTTGCTGTGGTAAAACTAACAAGATCTATAAATTTATGTTTAAATTTTTTTTTCAATAACAGAAACATGTTACAAATTTGTTATTTTATATTCTACTAACTCTATTTTATTGTATTCTCATATACTTATATGCTATCTATTAGGAAAATTAAATGTATTATTCATTGCAAATTTTTAAAAATTATGTAAAAATATGAATCAATTTAATTTTTTGCAATTTGATTCTTAAAGAATCAAAAACTAGACATTGATAAATATATAAATTAAACTGCCAAGTAAACTGATTGTTTTAAACAAAATATGTTATGTCTCATCAACATAGTTATATGGATTTTTCAGATTTGATTTATTCTTCATTATGCTTTTTCATTCTTGTCAAAATCTTGTATTATAATTATTAGTGTTTATGTAATCTAGAATCATTAAAAAAATATATGGCATGTTATTTTATGAAAATCAAGCACCTCTTTTATTTATACAAATTAATTTCATTTAATGTGCACATTTTTTTAAATTTCTGTAATTTTAATAATAATAAATTTGAATATCCCTGTAGTTGTATTACTTTAACAAAAAAATTAGGTAATTTATGTGCTTAACATTTTTACCATCATTGAATATTTCCATTCTTTGCAGTAAACCTAAATATTTAAAGTTAAATGTTTATTTTACAAAATTGGTTATTTTATTTGTTTGATATATCATTGATTATTTTAGTTGCTGGTGTTAGATTCCCTTCTCCAGTGGGCTGGGGTAGTAGATGAACTTGAATTTGCTAAACGTCTTGTATTTTGGAAAAAGAATGGTATTCCAGAACTTGGATCTAGAGATATCTATATATTTTCAACTACAATAAATTTAGTAAGATTTACTGATATTTCAAACAATTCCTAAATTGAATACATAGTTAATAAATTTTGAAATGAATTTAAACTTGAATTTTGTTTCATATGTGAAATCCAGTAAATTGATTTCCAATAATTTTGAAATAAATTTTGAATTCTCTTGTATCTAATTTATTTTCATTAGAAACTATGCCTTAATAAATTTTCCTTGTAACATTAAACCTTAATTCCATCTTTTAAATTGTTGCTTTATAAGAAATGATCATTTTTACATGAAGCAATAATGTGACTAGTTTATATCATGTAATATATTGAAATGTTTCTTAAAGTTTGCAATAATCATCATTTCTGAAAAAAGTAAGCATATGTGATATTCTAGAGTATTAACATGGTATAATATAAAACACTTTTTTAAAACCCTGCAAGTACATAATTGTTTGCTTATGTAGTGATATATTTTAGGCATTACAAGCTGAAAATTATAGTGATAACCCTCATCAAGTTGCTGAAGGTATTCATAAAAAAGGGGGATTTGGAATGGCAAATGGAACAGATAACAACACTATCAAATCATCTTTATTTGTTGACAGTGGGGCTCTACCCAGAGCACTTGTACTTGGTAAGATTTTTTAAACTTTCATCATCATCATTGGGCAACAGCCCTGTGTGAGCCAAGCCCGTCTACCTACTGGTATATTTCGAGATGAGAGATGTTTTTAGTTTTACGGGTAGGGTCATCAGCTCTACGCTCAACAGTCATATGAGACCGGGGCCTACGGCTTAAAGTGGGTTCTGAACCACTACAAACATCCATAGCACCGCCAGGACTCAAACCTGAAACCTGTGGTAATGGGCGCAAGAGCTCTAGCCACTCGGCCATTCAGGCCCTTTTTAAACTATACTTAATTAATAAAACTTCTAAAATACTATTTGTAACTATATGCTCTATCTGTGTGTTATTTTAATCTTTTGGTACTTATTAGTATATTTTAATATAATACTTATATTGATACTTAAAATAAATGTAGATTACTTGCTATTTATTAGGTCATTTTCAAATTTTTACTAATCAATATAATTTTATTTGAAATTTTAGCAGGCAGAAAACTCTGACCCATAAACCAGTCATGCCTTGCATGTAACCATATAATGCTGAAAATATTTTTTAAATAATACCAAATAATAATCAAATGTTTTTATATAATAGAGGGAAAAAGTTTAATTACTATTTATGAATTTGTACTAATAAAATGGGTATTTATATAATGATAATAAAGAGTTTTTAACTTTTCCACTGTCTGTAATTATTTTATTAAAGGTTTATCCTTATTAATAATTTTTTATCTCTTATACAATTCTTAAATGATTTTAAATCATGTAACGAAAGTCAAGTTGCAAATGAAAGATTTGACCAGAAAATATTTTGCCTTTAAATTTAAATCACAGCAATTTTTTTGTTTAAACAACCATTTTTCATTTTAATATCTACCTTGTTCATTTTTTACTATATAAACGTAATTATATAGCTTAGTAAATGAGACATGTTTTTAAATGTCTTAATTACATTGCATGTTGTATAGACATTATCTTTAATGAAAACAATAAACATTTTTGTGTCAGTTTAGTTTCATATATTAATACTGTGTGCTATTTCTCGGCCTGCCCTAACATTGTGGAACAGTCAGTGTGATCCTTGCATTGAAAAGAGTAATGATTCTTATTTTTATCACTGCTTATAATCTTTTAAATGATAGATTTTTTAATGTTTAAAAAATATATTTGCCTTTCTTTGGAAGTAATTTTATACTTTTATATATTTGATAATGATTGATAATCATCTTAATTTACATAATTATATAAATATTTGTTTTAAAATTATGTATGTATTTCAACAGAGATTGAAATAGTATTTGCATTGCATGTTGAATGCATAATAATTTTGCATCGAATTTCTGTACTAAAAATATTACATTTATATTATAGGTATACCTCATTTTCATGATTTAAGTGAAGTTATTTCAAATTCTACTCGAATATGCTTAGCTACTCATTTTGATGAAAGATGTGTGACAGCATGTGTTACTTTAAGCATAGCAATTGCATTGATGCTTCAGGTAAGAAAAATTGCACATGCAATTTAGATTTTTTATTAATTTTTCTCGTATTATTAGTTTTTAAGTTTTTTCATTCTTTTGTAGAATATTTTATTTGTTGCTTTTGTTTTTGTCTACCATCATATTTTTTATTTATTTGTTGCTTTGATTATTTATTTATTTTATATTGTTATTCACTTTATATATACGAGCAAAAGGAATCAAAGTGGGTTGTTTTTAATTGTATATACATTGTTCTCTTTTATTATTAATTAATGGTACATTTTTAATGTTTATTGAATTTAATATATGAACTTCATAGTTAATATTTCAGTACTGAATTTAATCTATCATAATTCTGCTTTGTAAACTTATTATCATAGTCAACAAACTGTCTTTAAACTTATTATGTATTAAATTATATATGAATTCACAGATTGTTATAGTATCCAATTTGAGGTTAATTTAATTGTTTTGCATGTTTAATAACATCCTGGAAAGAATTGTTATTAGAAAATATGTTATTTCAGATTATTATCAGATATCCTCCTTTATTAGAATTTTTTTCTGCTGATACATTTTGTATTGCATTTATTATGTAACCATGTAAAAACATTCAATTTATTTAATCTAACTTGAGTTATGATTAGCAATTACATTTATATAATCATCATCATGTGTATTCATCCAGCTGTTTTTAAAATCAGTTGGTATTTATAAACCTATGCTTAAATAATGTTCTATGCTATTATTAGTTTTATCAATTATTCAATATGCCTTCAACTTTATTCCTGTTTTGAAATAATTGAAAGATACATTATTTTATTTAGGTATTAATCAAAAATATTATTTTAAACAATATCTAATTATTTTTAGATCTTAATATTGAAGAATTGTTTTTAATCTCTTGTATTTTGTATTATTTAAATATGCAAGATTTTATTCTATGAAGCAATGCATTTCTTAAAATTTGATACATATTTAAATCAGAATTTTCTTTTTTGGGGTTAGTTAAAACGTTTCTGCGTAATCTATGTATTTCTTGTGCCTGCCTTAAAACTGTGTATAATATTTTAATTTTGCCTTTTCTGAAAATGTACACTCATAGAAAAATTATGCCACTTTGCATTTCAAATAAATTTTATAAACATTTTGACACTTTTTTTTCCTATTTGAACATAATTCACTTTGTGTGTATATGTATGTATATATAAATATTTATCCTTATAGGGAAAATATTCACTAGATGAACCGTCTGCAATTGATGAACTCCTTAAAATTGCCGTTCAGTTTGGTTTGGGTCATTGTCAGGATGAAAGTGTAAAGAAAGAGTTTACTTATTATTGTAGGAGCAGTGATTACAAAAGTAAGTTAGAGGATGATCCACTTTCTGTACCACCTTATCATCCATTTATATTAAATATATCCTTATATCATTTACACTCAAGAGCCAAAACATTATGACCACCTGTCAATAACGAATTGGCCCACCTTTGGTGTGCAACACAGCTTCAACCCGCCTTGGCATGGATTAATACCACCACTTAATACCAGTTAAATACCACTTCCACCTGATCACGTGCCTTCCACGTCATCCAGGCGAGTTCATTGCAAAATGTAGGGGTGGTCATAATGTTTCGGCTCTTGAGTGTATATTATTTTAATTGATCAATAACTTTCAAAAGTAAAATATTGCATTAATCATAATTTACTATTATTATAAGCATTTTGTTATTTTTCATTGTGAAATTTTAAATGAAGCATCTACAATAATTTTGATTATATAAAATGAATATAATCATAAATATTGTATATCATTTGAAATAATAAATTGGTAGACATGAAATGTTCTGCAATTATATTAAATGATATGTTGGTTACATTGATATGTCTTAAGTGTCCCTAAATCTAAAATGATATTTTAATATTACTTTAATATATGTGATATTTGTTGAATATTGAGAAAATTGTTGAGTTGCAGTCAGTTAGAATGAGCTATATGAAATTATACATAACATGGAGTTGGTTAATTACATTCTATTGTTGTTTGATGTAGCATGTATCAACATAGTTATATTTTCTGCCTATGGTTAAACTAGAATAGCATTTTTAGTGACTTAAGTATGAAAAATTAACATATACATTTAAGAGGAACAATAGTTATTAGTTAAAATTGTTTTTATATATGCATATAAAAATCCATGATAAAAATAAGTTTTCTTGTTACATTTATTCCATAGATATGGAGCAAATAAAGGCCAAAAAAATTCAGATTTCTTCTAAGATTTCAAGAATGCATTGAAATTGTTTAAAAAAAGGGCACAAAAAAAAAACTTTAAATTTTTAACTGTTCAATTAAGAGCTCCAATTATTTAACTGTTCAAATGAAAATAGTTTTACTACAAATTGTAAATTTCATATTTGCTAGAGTGACTGAAAATCTTGATAAGTATCAGTTGTTTATTAATTTAAAGCCCTTTCAATCATTTTTAATTATATCACTTAATTTTACACCTTTTATTTATTCACTCACTCACTTTGCCTTATGACTATTATAATGTCTTGCTTCTTTTGTAAAAGTACTACTACTTTCCATCATATTTAATTAATAAATTTTGGCTGTAATTTTAAAATGATTATTACTAACGGGCAATGAAGTTGTGTCGTATCTTGAAGGGAGAGGGAAACTTTTTAAATTCGATTTTTTTTTTTTTTATTTATTTAATTTTATCACAATTTCGTAGTGAAAAAAAAAAAATATCTTCAGCAGCTTGTAATCCATATGAAGAATTTTTTAATGTTTTATAGCATTTGATCTGAGAGTTATGTTTAGGAAATTATGGTGATACAGTTAATAACAATAGATGTAAATTCTTGAAGAAAACAACTTATTTGCTTGACTACATATATTAATAGATTTTATCTCTATATTAATTGTAATTTTTTGTTTGTTAAAATTAAAGGATATTATTTTTTGTTGTTGAAATGCAGTATCACTTACAGAATTATTTTCAAAAAATTTGGTATTTACTTTAATTTATCACTTTTTAATATTCTATTATATTTTTAGCATAGGTTTATCTGAAGTTGGAAAGGCTTGCCATCCTTTTAAAGCATGTGCTGCTGCTTTTACTGCTTTACGACAAGGCAAAAGTTTTAAGTATGTAAAAAAAGAATTTTTTAAATTTATTGATATTTATTGTATAATCTTTCTTGAGAATGACATTCTTCCCAAAAGGATATTCATTAATCTTTTATTTATAATTATTTCACTTAATCTACTTGTTTAGCTATGTAAGACATTACTTTTTTATTGAATTTGAACTAAATTCAATGATGTATAATTTTATATCATTTATTATTTAAAAAAATATGTAAGTTTGAATTTTGCAAAAAAGAAATCATCTTTAGCAAGTTTTCAATAAGAATATTAATAAAAGAAAATAAGTTTTTTTTTTTTTTTTTTTAAATTGTGTTAATCTATCAAGTTTCTTAATTTTAAATAAAAAGGATCTGAATTGTAAGATCTTTATAATAGATTGTAGCATCTGCTAATTTTAAGTGATAAATAAATTAGTTGTTCAGAAAATTAATTTTGAAAAAATGTTTTAATTGTATAGAATGTCATTAAAAGTTGTTGAATTAATTAATAACTAACCGGAGTTAAACTCGCTTTGCTAGATCAAAGCCAGCCAGCTCCTATTAAATGAGAATTTAAAAAATAAACCATTAAATACAAGAATAATGAAGCTAAACTAAATCAACTTCATCATCTACATCTTACTAAAAATCAGTTGTATTTAAATTTGTTTTCATTTTATACTTAATTAATAGCATGATTTTTTTTTAAATTAATATCATTATCTAAATCTTTTCCATGTGATTATTTATAATGATACTAATTGTTAATCTTACTGAAAATTGTAGTCTTTTGAATGGAAACAGAATTTCAGTTGATATGAGGGAATTCTCAGAATAATTACTGTATTTTTCTTTGTCTTTACCTGACATTATTTTCCCCTCGATTATATTGTTTGATAATTCTTTCACTGTCATTCTTGTATGATTACATAATGTTGGCAAAAGTAAATTTCTAAAAAAAATAATTTGTGATCCTATTTTTAATGTAAACAATTTAAAAGTATTCTTGGCACTTGTTTTGAATTCAAAAATTCAGTGGGAAAATTAACACTTTCATTTATATCAACCATTGAATATATTGATTTATATATTCTTTCTTTTACCAAAAATTTTATATTATAATAAATTTAAATATTGCCGCTTAAACCATGCTAAATGTAAGCTTGATTTGTCCATGTGTGCTGCTTTATCTCCAAACCCAATCTCTGCAGTTCGAACTGAAACCTTTATAGATGGAGGCTGCCTCCTTGAGATTATGATGTTGGGTTGCAGAATTATAGTGGTAAGAAAAGGACAAACCATGTTTTCATTTATTATATATATATGTGTGTATATAATTTATTGCTTTTAAATTAGAATGTTTTAAAATGCATTTTGTTTGTTAAGCTCATGTTTTAAAATTATTAGTAGCTCATATTTGTTCTGTAGGAAGTATGTTTATTATAATTTTCTTATATAAAATTAAAAAAACTCAAGTCTAAATTTTTGACTTATTACTGTTTGACATGCCAGTACAAACAATCACTTACTGTTTTAAAATGGGAAGAGGAAGAAAAAAACTTCTTTACCTTTTACTTAAATTCAATTTAAATATTTTTAATGTAATTGTTTCTTTAAAATTTCATTTTCAGGTCTGCCTTAACTAGTTTATTAATGCTTGGTGGCTACAGTAGTATGGCTGGCTGTATTAGTGGTTCTTTGCTTGGTTGTAAATTTGGTTATTCTCAATTACCCAAAGAATGGATCGATGGTCTAAATGTGAAAAACAAAGAACTATTAAATGGAAAAATTAATTCATTATTAGATATGATGGGCCTTCCTTGATAAATTGTTGTTTTAAAAATAGTAAATGTTTAAATATTTTAAATTATAAGCAATATTTCATGCTAATTGTGATATATTTATAGTAAGTGCCTTATTATATATTATATTTTTTACTTTTTTAATTTATTTATTAGTATATGTTTATTCAAAATTAGACTAAATTGAAGATCTTGTTGCATTTTATTTAAAATTATGAACTTATAAGTGAAAAGAAATTTTTAATAAAAATATAACAGCCAGATAATGGAATTGTTATATTACAATAATGTAATTTTATTGCATAATTATTGTAACCTGCACTTTTGTTCAATGATAAGACATAAAAAAAAAATAGAAAAGTGATAATATCCCTAATTGTTTTGCATGGCACAATTTACAAATTTTTAATGGTGAAAAAAAGGTTGCCAATAAGTTTCAATAACATGTAAAATTCAAAAATGAAAGCTTTAGTTCTTAGATAATTTAATTTAAACAAAATTATCTATGCCATGTAGAAATGCAGTATAATATATCAATTTATTGAGCATAATATAATTGATTCTGTTTATATATAGTGTAATCGTAATTTATATTTTAATTTCATTGATTTGAAATTGGTAAAATATTTCATTTCAAGCTTAATTCAAGTTATTGTTATTCCATTTTTTAAGTAATTGTAAATATGTATATTCTTTAACCTATTGTTATGAAAAAATTTATTTTCTATTGAAACATTTTAATTTAACACATTAAATTATGTTTAAAATATAGAATTTTTTTTTTTTTATTTCCTTGGGTTTTTTATATTTAATTGGTATATTAACAAAAGGATAATGAAAATGATAAATTAATATAAATTCTTATATTGCTAAGTATCTATTTGTCCATTAAATCTAGTCTTTATTTTTGATTAACAAACAAAAAATATTTTTTATAAAAATTTGATGATAAATTAAACTGTATTAATTTGAAAATCAAAACTTATTGATTTTTAGAACCAAAAATATATATATAATTTCGTCTGAATGCATTTATTTTTGTTAGTAATATGTTTAATTATTGAAAATATATAAATTCTATGAAAATGAATGGCTTTTTTGTTTAATTTTTTTGTGGTTATTTAAAATTGTAGGGGGGTTTATTATTATTATTTATTTATTATTTTTAACTACTTATTTACAAGATGCATACAAATCTCATTATTTAATTAGTTTTTTAATGAATTATTAAATTGAGCAGCTAATTATACTGATGAATTGTTTTGTCATAGGTTGTTAATTGCAGTTGTTTTTTACATATGTATAATAAAAATACTTTTTTTTTCCCTAAAAGATCTTGGCA
The DNA here is from genome assembly GCA_021605095.1 of Caerostris extrusa. NCBI lineage: Eukaryota > Metazoa > Arthropoda > Arachnida > Araneae > Araneidae > Caerostris > Caerostris extrusa. Next base: position 76,816 of record BPLR01011273.1, read on the forward strand.
TCAATTTATTTATAGCTTCTAATGTATGCCAAATATTTATTTCTATGATATAATCATTCTTAATATCATTATTTTAGAAATGAAGAACCATATTGTATTAGAATTTTTTTTTTTATTTAATAGTATTTAGAGTAGCACTGTTTATATCAAGCATATTTATTTAAATATGTAAATAATAGAATTCAGTGTATGCTTTGTTCATGATGCATAATTGTGATTGCATGCATCGTTAATTATATTAATTTTTGAATATTGATTGTAGACATAGAATAATTGTTTTGAATAAAAGGAAGCAATACATTTTAATATGAAACTCTTTTTTGATTTTCAGATAATTGTTTATTTTTAAATGAAAGCCTGCAACATTTTAGAATCCTAGACTTAAAAAAAATATCTTTTATTTGTAATTTATTGTGGTACAATTAAGTAGTACATCATAAAAAATAAGCAATTTTAATGTTCATCTCTATTTTGGATCCAAAATAAATTTTTATGGTTTTAAATAATTTCAAAAGTTATTATCAAATAGTATTATTTGTTGAAAATAAATTCACTATCATTGTAAATTCATTAATCCTATTTAAATGTTATGCATATCTTTGAAATAATTACTCAAAATTTCAATAAAAATTAAAATTTTTTATCTGAACGATCGTTGTAAACTAATTATTCAATGTAAATTCAATTTTCTTAAAAAATGAATTTATTCTAAATAATTAAAAATTATAGCTTAACAAATTTTTTTTTTTAACTTTTATAAACAACACTTCAATAAGAATTTAGCTATTTTTTTGTTTTTTAAGTTTTGAGTTTTTGGATATTTTATATCAGACATGGTTGGCTACATTAATTTGGAAGACACATGGCAGGCAAAATTTTGTGAAAGAGCCATTTATTTTTAATTGATCGGTATTTAATAGTGGGGTAAACTGTTTTGCCAAGACTTCAACCAAATTTTCAGCTGACGACTGCTAAGATGGGCAGTTAGACAGTAAGATGGCAAGCATGACCACCTACCCACATGCATGCATAATTTTTAAAGATTTTCTGTATGAAATTATTTTATGGAATTTTGACTTATATATGTATAATATTTTTATTCTTGTGTTCTTAACTAATTTGGTAACAAAAGAATTTAATAAAATAATTACATTTGGACATTGATCAGTTTTAGTTTACCATAGTTCATACTTACATTTATTTGCATAAGAGTCATGTCACTTACATGCGGGGGCCACTAAAGTTTTGTGTTACACTATGATTTCATTTATTGATTGATTCATATGTTTATTAATTACTGTTGTAAATTAATAGCTTTTATGAATATTGTACATTTAAAAGTTATAGATTTAAAATTAATTTTCTTAAATGATACAATATTGAAGAACATTGATATGCATTTAATGATTTTTGTTTTTCAATTCAGGAAATTCTTGTATATATAATAAAAATAAAGTACAAATGCATTTATTTCTATATTTGTTAATGAGGCAGCATGACTGTTGCATGTTATTGAATAAAAAAAAAAAACTTTATGTATTTTATTACATTTATTAAATAATCAAATAAAGTTGAAAAATTGCAATATGATAAATAAATTATTAAAAATTTTATTGCTTATATATTTCTTATAACTGTTAAAGCCCTATTTTTATAAGGTGTTATTTATTGTACATGTTACTGTTGTGAAGTAAATTTATTTGAATAAATATTTAATTTTTTTCTTTGTGTGTGTTATTATTAACAGAATTTATATTTTTCTTTCAATTTTTAGAAGAGCTAAGTTGATTTAGATTATTTGGTGTTTCGGGATGCACCATACATATAACTTTTGCTGTGTTGCATCTTCATTTGTTATCAACTATTATATCAAAATGTCATAGCTATTATGTTTTCATCATATGCACACATAAATTGGAAGGTTTTTTTAGTTGATTGAATTCATTTCATTATTTCTTAACATTAATATTTTATAACTAAAAAAAAAAGTAATCAAGACTTAAAAAATTTGTAAGCATTATAATCATTTTTCATTAGAAATTATATTACATTATTTTAAATGATTATAAAACTCTGACTTCAATATAATAAACCATATGAACTAACTAAATTAATATTTAAAAAATTTTCAATTTAACTCTACAAAGTGACAGATTTTTATTTAATTAAAACTGATTTCATAATTCTTTAGTAAATTGATGAGTTCTGAATTATTGATGATTTTTATAAAGTGAAATTTTTACAATGATTTGAAATCTAAGTTAAGGTTACAGTGCAGATTTGTTTGTTAAATCTATTTGAATGCTTATGTTATGTGTACTGGATATACATTTTTAAAGAGATGTTTTTTTAATTGTACTTATTAAAAAAAAAAAACTGTGTTATTAATTTAAATTCTATTACATAGTATATCAAAGAAATTATTTTAAAAAATATTAAAATGTAGCATGAAAATTTTATTTTGTTTTTTTATTAAAACTTCTGTATTCTACCAGTACATCAACTGTGTCCTTCAGATGACTTAACTTTTTTCTGCTAAGCTATGAAGTAAAATTCATTTTTTTTCTAAAATTGTCAATTTTAAGAACATCATATAGAAGACATGTTAAAATTCTTAAAGTGTATTAAATTAAGGTTTCTATATTATTTCAGAAAATTTCTTTGATATATCCAGATGTGTATTTATGTTTTTGTTAAAGTCATTGTTTATAAAAATAAGATTCAGTTCAAAATTTTTTATTTGATTTTATCTATGACGATCAAAGTTGCTTTTGAACATTACATTTTTAAAGCAGTTGGGGGAAAATGTCACCTATCAACTACTGATTCTTTTGTAATGTAGTTAACTGAAAGGACTTCAGATATCCTCATAGGAAACAAGGCACAATAATGCATCAGTCGACTGTAAATGGCCGGCCAGACCATTTCGTTCAAATAATCTTGCTCCAATAGTGACATTTCGATAGTCTTACATTAATGGCCTTCTGCCACAATGAAACCACTTCTGGCAAATGCACAAAAAATTCTGGAAGGGTGCTTTTCAAAGGACATAACTGCTTCCAGCGAATTGTAGTAGATGGATAACTAGAAAATCGTTCTTAAGCATTTTTTGTATGAAAAAAAAAAAAAGAAGTGAATAATTTTATATTTCTAGCCCAATTCTTCGTTTTCATTTTAATTCGTCATTTAAATGTTTGTGTTGGTGTCTTCCATCAGCCCATGAAGTTTGGTGCCATGATTCCAAAATCACCTTGTATAATCTATTTTGAATCAAATTTAAACTTGATTATAAAAAAATTATAAAAACAAAATTGTGAATATAATCGCTGAAAAACGGAAAAAATAATAAATTACTATATTACGCTTTAAATGTATATAATAGATAATTAAAGATGTGAAAAAATTAATAAAATTCAGTTTTGTACTTTTAAAATGGGGGATACTTTAGGGTCTGATGGGAACGGTGCAATGGTTGTTTGTAGTGGTTCGAATCCACTTTAAACCACAGGTCTCAGTCTAATATAATCGTAGAGCGTTGCCGGGGTTGTGTTACTCACCAAGCTACACGTGCCACCTGGGTAGTGCTAAATGAGTAACAACGCTGCAATCCTTGCTTATGGCATAAAGATAACTGCCTGCGTATTACCAGCTGCATTAGAAAAAAAAAAACTTTTAAAATAGCAATAAAAGTATGCGTAGAGGTCATCAATTCATGATGTTTATGTGAAAAAAAAAACAACCCATTTTAAAGCTTTTATGAATATATCTTATATTTATTCATTCTTCACGTTATTTTTTTTTTTTTTTAATTAATTTAAGTATTTGACATTTAGAAAAAAAAAGAAAAATTCACCAAAAAAAAAAAAAAAAAAAAACACCAGAGAAGTTTTTGTACAGCAATCGAAATCTTAAAGAAACTTAATGATAGCACACTCTTAATAGTTAGGAGCTGGGTTTTTTTTTCCCCCACTATGTAATTCAATTATTTTAGCATAAAATTTTATAGCTTTGATACATGTTCAGATATTCAGATTCACAGTTATTCTAAGACAAAAATTGATCAAACAATTAAGAGAACTTATTCCTTAAGGAATAAGTTCTCTTAATTGTTTTCAATTTTTGTGGGGTGGGGTGTCAAATGGGTTGTTTTTTTCACATAAGCATCATGAAATGACATCTACGCATACTTTTTATTGCTATTTTAAAAGGTTTTTTTTTCCTTATTCCTTAAAGAATAAGTTCTCTTAATTGTTCGAACCTGTTAAGTTAAATCATCACCTTTTGCTCACGAGCGGCAAAATAAAGGCAAGCAAAGTTTCGCAAAAATTTTCGGTTGATACTATCGGCAATTGTGCAAGATATATAAATCTTAACATTGCATTGGCTTTTGAAATTGATATTTTATTGCAGCTGGTTTCCCTGAGTGATTCGAGTTCTTGAATGCAATCATTATTTGATACATCAATAAGTTTTAAATTCCTTTCTAAAATGTTTAAATAGTTAATGTTATATATTATGCAAAAAAAAATTCCTACGTTATTACTACCAATGCACCACTAGACGATTAGCACATTATATTATGACCGTTTTGTTTTTATATCAAATATGGAGAATACTCTTAAGTCAGAAAATATTACCCAAATTTCATTACCATATAATGTATAAGTTTCTCTGCGAAGACTATCCGCTTGCCACTTTTGAACTTATTGTAAGATTAATTTTAATGCTGTTTAAGGAAAATATTAGCAGGAATAGTTTTTTATAGCTTCTCTTTCATTTATTTTGCTAATTATAATATTGGTTTGTCGCTCTACTGTCATTTTGAGCACACTTTTGACCAATTAGACCGGGACCCACAATTTAACGTGGATTTCGAACCACTTACAAATTTCCATGCCACCGCCAAGATTGAACTACCAAAGGCCAGAGCGCTAACCAATTGGCCATCAGGCCGCAGTTATTAGAAGAGGAATTACCTTAAGTGATTGATTAAACCGACTGTTTTTCTCGATGTCACTTATGATGGTCGTCCAGATCATTACTTCGGTTTTAACACTTTCCTTTATATGAAATTTTTAATATCTTTCTGTATCAAGGAATAAGTTCTTTTAATTGTTTTAACAATTTTTTTTTTTTATTAGATCTACAGTCCTTTTTTTTACTAATATATTACCAAATATTAGTAATTGAAATTGTTTTAATCTTTACATCAACATGCGTTATCAATTTATCAGTACAATTTAGGAAAAAGTAATTTTCTTCCATGTGTACGCTGACTTTTTCCGCTTAGTATTCTGCTGTTGAATTGAAAAAAAAAATTGCGATTTTTTTTTTTTTTAACATTTTTAAAAGCAATAAAAATTCTATTTTATTATTTAAATAATGGTAATCGCAAAGAAAATATAAAAATTAGTATGAAATAATTTTTTAAAATGTGAAAAATGTTGGTGATTTAATTTTAAAATTCGGACTTCTAACAATTTATTTGGCTTTAAGATACAAATAAAACTGAATGGTTCCAAATTAAATTGTAAAAAAAATATCCACGTTACGTAACCCGAGAACGATTCGTCATATTCTAAATTAACAACTATATAACTTTTGATTTAATGATCCCGTACCCCTCTGAGAAAAATAATTTCAAGATGAATATCGTGTTAACATATTTAATATCCGAATTTCAGGAAATATTCTATTTTAAAAGTAATAAATTAAGTAGACAAAAAAAATTATTCTCAACGATATAAAATAATGTAGGCAACAAAAATCACAATTTTTATTTTATGCGCGAATAAAAATAAAATTGTGAAATAAATCATGCTTTTTATTGCATAATAACGCTCTCTTGTTGAAAACTAGTTTTAAAAAATAATTGGAGTAACATCTGCCTCTTCATTTTCCAAGCACCTGTTTCCAAGCAGATGTTTAGTCTCATTATGGATAGTTTTTAGTATTAATAAATATGCATGAGATAGCTATGCTGAAATCAGAGCTGGTTACACACTGGGTATTCAATTTTACATCAAATGAAAACTATTATTTTCCTAGAATTTTTATTAATAAATTATTGAGAATACTTCTAAATATATGCAAATGCTATTATTTTTTTAATTTCTTTTAATGCAAACGAGTTGAGCAAGAATTCCAAAATGTGTTTTTCTAACCTTAGTTATTTATTTTGCATGAGATTCATATTACTGCATTATTATCATTTAAATTACCTAATCATGTTAAGTTTCATGAATAAAATAATATTTTACTTTTAAATCGGAAATGTCGACTTTAATAGAAAAAATTATTTGAAAATATTTATTGTTAGTGGTGGTTGCTACTAGTACAAATATTTATAAATTTCTAATAAACAAATTTTTTAATAAAATTGTCTTTGTTTAATATAATCATAAAAAGTAATTTATCAATTTCAAAACTCAATTAAAGAACTGACTACAATTAAAAGTTTTATTAATTTACCATCACTTAAAAATATTTTGTAGGGAACTCACATTTATAGCTGTTCTTCCTCATTGGCGCAACAGCCCCATGGTGGGCCAAGGTCAGATGACTATTGCAGATTTCGAGACAGGAGATGTTTTTCGTTTTACCAGATAGGATTGTCAGTCCTACGAGCTACAGTCATATGAGACCGGAATCTACTGCTTAAAGTGGATTCCGAATCACTACAAGCATCCACGGCACCGCCTGGATATGAACCTGAAACCTGTAGGACCAAGGGTAGAGCGCTAATCACCCAGCTATCAGGCCCCTTAAAATTTACCCAGTGTTAGCTAGACAATAAATTATGCAAATAATTCGAGAAATTCATTTATCAACGTTTATTCACACTAAAAGTGTTTAAGATCCTAGTTGCTATCAAGTAATTTAAAAGAAATGAAAAACAAGAGCTGTTTGAAAATTGACCGTAAAACAATAATTGAAATTTAAATACTTTGTTTATTATTATCTAATCTTGTTGTAAATAATAAACATAATTTTAACCAATGGTTTCAAAATAATATAAAATAAAGTATATGGCGTATTTCAATTAATACTTTTCAATTGTACTCACAGATAACTTGCAATATATTTCTAACTGGTAGGTGTCGACATACTCCTATTTACGCAAATAAGGTGTGGAGAAAAGAAGTGCGTCCTAGTAATACCTAGTATTTGAAATCATTTGAGGTATTATGAATATTTATCCATTATGTTACAATGTTTCAACACTTAGAAATTATTACAGGAAAATCTGATAGAAATAATCTTTCATACAACCCAAAAGGACATTTGTCTGGTCAAACATGCCGAATAAGGCCCACGCGGCGTGAAAAACGCCAACCAACCATTTGCAATGTTATAGATATTATTTCTGTTCTTTTGGAGAAGACGGCACAACGCAGAAATTTATAATTGCTATAAAGACTCAGGTATTGATTATTTACGATTACAAAGTTTATTACGATTAATATATTAAACTGGGCTGATCATGTATTTAGAATGAAGGATTTAAACACTGTAAACAGAATCGTTTTGGCAAAGCCATAGGGACAAAGAGGAAGAGGACGACCCAAGTTGCGATGGATAGACGCAATTGAAAACGATTTTGCTCTACTAAAGGTTAAGAATTGGAGGACCGTTACTACCCAGAGGAAGGCATGGAAATCTCTTCACAGGAAAGCCTTGGCCCACTCTGGGCTGTCGTGTTATTGATGATGATGATTTCTGTTTTTATTCAATTATTTTATTTTATTAATTTCTAAAAAAACATGATAATCATTTCAATTCAATAACAAAATTCTATATATTTGCCATTTTTCCAATGACTTTGAAGTATACTGATAAAAATTAAGGGAAAAAATTAAAAACATTCTCAATATGAAATTGTTATTCGTTACAATTTAATGCAATATAGCGAAAGAATTTATCAAACATTGATTCATAAATTAGGCAAAACAGAAACACAATAGCCTAACTGTTTCTCTTGGAAAGTATACAGAACGTAGACATACAAAAGTAAATAAAACTCAATGCGTAATCAGCTTCAATATGAAATGTGATCAACTCTAACAGCAATGTTAATGCTCAAAATGATAGTATTTTGTTAACTCAATTCGCATCAAAGATCATTACTGTGTTAATGCAATTTGAATATCCCGAAAGACTGCAAGATGAGGGTCAAATGCATCAATACGTCTCCTTCCAGTAGGCTAAACCTGCTCAATCAGGTTCGAGCCCGGAGTACGACTGGCTAACATATACGTGCAAAAGGTTTCTCACAAAGTTTCGTCGTTTGTAAAAAATGAAGAGGGGATGAGAATTTTCAACATTCTAGTGTTCCCTTTCATTCCAGGCAGAGTCCTAGGACGTCTTCATTAACAGTGGGAAAGTTGAAAGAAAGACTTATTAATGTGATTGCAAATATTAATCTAATCCATAACAGTTTAATATAATCCATAATGTTGCCATTTAAGAATTGCTAAGGATTGACAACATTTCTTTGGACAGTTGAAAACTAAAGTAAGAATATGGTCATATTATTTTTGTTCCAATTTTCAGTTTCAAATTTATTTCCATTTCTTATACTACAGCAAGCGAAATGTAAAATAAGTTAATTTTAATTTTTCTATAATGAGTTATTTCACTAAATTTTTCTTTATAGATTTTAAATGTAATAGAATGGGAAAATATTAAAAATATATATATATATTTAAAGAAGTTATCAAACATTTAAGGTATACAGCTTCAGAACCATAACAAGAAATAAGAAAATGGTTGCATTCAATCCAATTACTACATTGAGAATTGTGAGATATAAAAAAGCATGAGCCTGGAATCATAAATGCAATTGTAATTTTAGACCTAACGCATTAGGTAAAACATGCATATCTATTTAATGCTCCGAAAAAAAAATCCAGTAAGAAATTTATAAAAAAGATTGTAGAAAATGTTCAGTTAGAATTTTGAAGTATTATTGTTGCATTAGAAACCAAAAAATTCATTTGAGTGCTTTTTTTTTTTTATTGATATAAATGGAATTGCACTTTTTAATACATTACTAGCAACAATCACAGCTGTTTTGTTCAAACACTTTTAAAATAGAACATACCATTTTTTAATCCCATAAAATATTATCTTCTCCAGACAATCATTTGCCGATTGCCTATGTCTGAAGAGCCTACAGAGCTCAGATTTCTGGTACTCTTTAGTATTTCAGAAATGAGTTGATAAATAAAAAGCTAACATAGAAGGGACTTAACAAGCTTTTTAATCTCTTAGTTTTTAATAAATTAAAAAACATTGAATAAAAAGTCTTCCCTAATACTTAAATATTTACTTTTCTATTAAATCAGAGCAGATTTCATGGTTTATTGTTTCATATGCCAAAGCTGGATACTATCTGAACATCCCTGGATTTATTCATTTTTTGACTACAAATTTAAATTTTTGTAATTCTACAGAAAAGTGTCATCACATTTTCTTCTTTTCTTGTATTTTGCACAGATTTCATGAGTAAAAATAAACACGAAAAGAACAATTTTTGAAATGGGGGAAAAAAACTGCAATTGGATGGATGTAAATGCTGAAATTATAGATGAATAGGAAATCGTCCTGTATCAAATTATCTATCAATAAAAGAAGAGGTTTATTGAAAAGTACATTGTTTATCAGAAAATGGGTTTCAATCAACGAGAATTTTATATCTCGCAGATAGGAGTATAATTAAAATTAGAAAACTACTATAATTAACTACGCTACTATAATGATAAAAATTATAATTATAATTTTTCAATGTAATAGAAGAAAAAAACTGTACTAGAAGTACAGTGGGCTCTAAAAACACAAATATAATACTCATTATATGCTGGCGCCTTAAAATATACTGAAATTAAATAAGCACATGAACATTTTAACATTCCGAAATAAATGGAATGAAGCAGAAATATTTTTTGAATTATTAAAGCTCGAACAAATTTGAATTAAAAATTTTTATTTACTTTTATAAAACACAGTTGTAGGTTTTGTAATATCTGGTAATATACCAGAGTAAAATGTGAACAAGTATTCGCTGTTGTTTTAGCTCTTAAAAGACAATTAATTTATACGAAACCTTACGCATTATTGGGAAATTGTAAATGTTGAATTGAACTGTTAAAGTGACGACAAATTAATTTATCCAAAAGTAGGAACTTTTTGAAGGAAATTAATTTTGTATCAGGGGATATTTAAATTCAGTTTATTTATCTGATAATTTAGTCAGTTTATAGAATTTTTCATTGTTGACGTTATTTTTTATGTTGTTGTACGGTTCATAGATAGACCGTTGTAAAATCAATATATCTATAATAAATGTAACCTTGGTTTGTCCCTGCTTTTGCTATATCTCCGCAGCAGCCTCATGGGGATTAAATGGTATAGTAGCCCTCTGTCCACCACCCATGAAAAAGATTACGGTTGGGAACTGCAGAGATATAGTAGGGTTCAGAGATATATCGACATACACTGATTAACCAAGCTTATAATACATTTTGCATGGCTTCCATTATAATATTTAAATGTATTTTTATTAAATTTGTTGGCAAACAATAATTCGGGCTCTACAAATTGCAGTATATTGTGTTTTTAAATTAAACTAAACTGATGTGAAGTGTTTCAGTTTCGTGGCGCAAGTTTTTTAATTCATATACAGAAGAATTCCATGAATAAAATATTACATTCGTCATTTGTATTACATTCGTCATGGCCGGATATAAAAGAATATATCATTTATGGATAAGTTCCCATGAACCGTCATAACAAGATAGCTCGTTTTTCGACAGAAACAAATGAGATTCATGGATGTCATCGAAAAGCATATTTTTGGAATATACTTTTCGAAATCGTTAGTTTCGTTGGAATTTTGGAGTAGTTAGTAACGTTTGGTATACAATCAAATGGCTGAAACTATGGTTACCTCATTAAAAAACTTATTGGGTAACTTTTAATTAACTTACGAATTTGAACTGAAATAACTTGTCACTAGATGAGTGCATTGAGTCGACATAAAAGGAATTTCTTTCGTGTCAGTTCCAAACCATTTTGAAAAAGGCCATATTCGAAGATCATATCCGAATGCCGAAGATCATAAAAAAGAGTTAAAAATTGGAACTAATGTGGTTTGTTGCGAATAAGGTAAGAAGTAATGCGGAGACAGTTGTTTTCCGCCAAATTCGTAATCTGATTATGTACACTGGTGGATATTAGTTCATCCTCTCCTCATAGAACACGCAATGTGTTTGACACCATTAACAGCGAGTTTCAAAACCTGAGTGAATCGCTTTTCAATACCCAAACAGCATTTCATTGGCTTACCTTATTCATCAGATATGAATCTATGTGATTCCTATCTTTGAGGTCATATGAAAGATTTAGTTTACATGAATAAGCCGACGGATCTTATTAACATGAAAATTTCATAACTGAAACATTTGCAAGCATTAAAAAATAAACTCTTGAATTTGTAAAAGACAACTTTGTGATTATGTTTACCTATTATATCACCTCTGAAGGTTATCACTTTAAAAAACTTGTCCATTTAATTCCTTTCCCACATTCTTTTCAATAAAAAAATGTTTGCAGTACTATCTGCAACGACTCAAAAGTCATTTCAGTTAAAAGTTGTAGGTTAATTAAAAGTCTTATGATTTGATTATTTGATGAAATCCGTCCAAATCAAATTGATCAAGTAATTTGAGTTGAATTTCCGAATCCTGTAGAGGATCCAGAATTATATAATATAATAGTGAAAAACATGATTCATAGTTTAAGTGGATTGGTTTGGTTTGGTTTGGTTTGTCGCTCTACGGTCATCTTATGCACACTTTTAGGCTAAGCAGACCGGGACCTACAGTTTAAAAGTTCATGTGAAAGATTAATTATGAATTCATTATGTAAGAGTGAAGACATGTGTATAGATATCCAAGACCATATTTAAATGAGACACAAACAGGATGAGTTATATATTCTACGACGATCACGGAAAATGACGGTTTCATTACCAAAATGGGAATGCGAGGTAATCAAGAGATAGAAGTAAATAATCAATGGATTGATTGAGCCATACAATCAGCTAGTCTCAAAAAATGTGCCAAGGCCGCATAAATTTGGAGTAGTGAATCTCAGTGAAATCAATTAAATATGTATGAAAATATCACAATAACCTTAAAAAACAGAGCAACAATGAACAAATGAAATGTATCAAATATAGGCAGGTATGTCAACTAGTAATGAAGCTGTTGGCATTGACAGTGACATGACTGTATTCACAATAACGTTATAATGCATTTTCCATTTTATAATGTTAATCCAATAAAACACTCAAAACAAACCATTATTAACAGAAGGTCGAATCAAGTTTATGATTTCATCATGAATCATGTGAATATGAGGTATCGGTCGAGTAATTTATTTGGATATACCAGGAGGTACAGGAAAGACATTTTTAATAAGTTTATTATTGGTGGAAATATTCAAAGCCCAAAAAAAAAAGAGATTGCGTTTGAATTGGCACCATATGGAATTGCAGCATCATACTGCATCAGCGTCATTTTTCTAAAAAATTATTGATGGTTCCTCGATTGTTCTTATAACGTATACTGGCTACTGATAAAGAATATAAGCAATTTTTATGATGCTGTCACTCATGAAAATACAAAAGAAACCACAAAAACGATTTTTTATTTATTAATAACTCATTTGATTATCAAATAATCATTTTCTTTTTCAATTCCTTCTATTAGCTCACACTCTCCATATATATAACATGATTTCAAATTTCAATCGTTAATAAAATACTTTTTATTTATCCATTCAAGTTCAAATACATTTTTTTAAACTTGTAGTAGATGACACCAGGGCCTGATGGCCGGATGGTTAGCGCTCTGGCGTTCAGTACCACAGGTATCACAATACAATTTGGCGTAAAAGCAATTTAAAAATACAATTTTGCTTAGTGAAAAAAATTTGGCGATAAAGCCATAAATTTTGGCGTAAAAGAATAAAATTTTGGCCTTATAGTGATAATATTTGGCGTTAAAGCGATAAAATTTGGCATACAAAGTAATTTAAGGACTAAAATTTGACGTAATAACTATTTTGGCTACTAATGTTGGCATAATAGAGAATTTTGACAAGTAGCTTTTTTACAACATCGAACTTCGACAGCCATTTTGGTTGTTCATTTGACGACACATCGGATAAAAGTTGAATATGTGAAGTAAAGACAATTTCGTTTGACAAGAAATTTAAAAGTGATCTAACATTTAAAAAAGAATCATTGAACGAAAGAGAGAAGGGGTATGCTGTTGAACAATACATATAATAGACTTCTGGGATGTTGGACAGTTTAAGAAGGTTCATAATAATTTATTATTAGATTACTGAAAAATTTAAAAAATGTCTCTTTATGTACTCGTCAAGAGGCAGAAGATTGCTGTCATGGTAGATCTCAAAATTAAAGCCATAATGCTTTTGTGTTTTGCTTGCTGGTTATATTTTATTCATCCTAGAAGGCTTAATTGCTATTTAGATGCATAATCTTGTAGGTTAAGTATAAGTTATTTTAGGTCTAGACAGAAGTCTATTAATTATCGATTGCCAATTTTGGTTCTTAAAAGAAAATACTCTGTTTTCAAAACCCAAAACAGAATTAATTGTTTTGCTAGGGATTTTTGTAACTTATTTCTTTTTAAATATCATATTGGCTTAAGAATCGTTTTTAATTTATCCAAGATGTTGACAAAAGTACGCATATTCCTTAAATGCTTCTAAAGATTAATGTGTCAGTATGTGATAAAGATTCTTTTTCATAGAATTGCTGAATACATTGTAGAAATTTCTTAGCGTATTTTTGAACTTAATTACAAAAATGAATGAACTTATATACTAAAACGAATGAAACATGTACTTTATGCTTCAATTTTAAATATAACTAAAATCTACTCAATGACTTCAAAATATTTTAAAGTTGAAAATTTTTTAATGGAATTTTGAAATAATGACCAAAGAGGAAAATAGATGAACATTGTTGTCGTATACCTGATTGTAATTGTTTCTTTTGTCGAACAGTTTGTATTGCTATTGATCTATATAATTTAAATGCTTTTTTTTTAAATATAATTCAAAGGTTTCCTTTAACTGTGGAATATAAAATTATATACGTTAATATTGTTTGTAATCATCAAAATAAACAAATCTCTAAGTCTTCAAGTCATCACTTATCAGTATTTTTTTGTTTAGTTTCTTGAAAATTCTATTTGTCCGGGGTATTCAATAATTATCCCTTTCTTTTTCTTTTTTTCTTTTTACAAATATGTTTTCTATTCGTTACCGCGCTTTTGGTCAATAATGAAGGATAAGGCTCAAAACAACCAATCAGCGAACGAGACCTTCCTGACACAACTGACAAGTGAAATTAAAATGGCTGACGCTTCCATACCTTCAACATCGGGGACTCAACGAACTCCCACAAATAATCAAGAAGATGAAAAACCTCGGCGTCCTACTGTTGAAGAGGTGAGTTTTAATATACCTTTAAAATGATTTATAAAAAATTTCGCTTATATGGAGCATAGGCACTGTATTTTTGTGTTAATCTTATTTCACGGTCGTAAATATTGCAACTGTATATGCGGAAATATCTCCAGCATCATGAGTGATGTAGTACGCATATGTAAGGAATGTGCAAATTTATTTTTAACAATGAATATAACTATGCTATAAATTGAGAGAAATTTTTTCTCAACATAACAAAATTATATCAGCTTTCATAAGAAATTTATCTTTTTATAGTTATATATTTAAAAATATAATTTTTTTCCTTATTTTTATTGCGACTTAACTTAATTTTGTTATTTAATTGAAAATATATTACAAAACTGACAACAAAAATTATTGCCTACACTAATGTGCTTTATATATGTGTTATTAAATTCTTAATTTTTTTTTATATAAAATATGTTTTTGTATTTATTGTATTGATATAGTGCCACAAGAACATGGAAAGGTAAATGGTTGTGTTCTTTGTTTTAGTTTTACTGTTATCAGTTATTCTAAAAAATATAAAATTAAGATGTATTATTTACATAACTATAAGAATTGCATTTCTTTTTTCTGTGTTAATGCTTTTTTTTCATCTTAAATTTATTTAGTTTTTTTTTTTTATGTTAATTTTTTTAAAAAATTTTTTATAATTTTTCTTCTCACACATAGATCTTAAAATTTCATTTATAATGCACCGATTAATAAAACTAACTTTTATGAATAATTTACATTCATTTTATGTTTTATTGAAAAATATTCTGCTAATTAAGAATTTTTTAATAATTTATCTTGATATAAATTATTTTCGAATGTCAATAAGTTGTCATATAATTTTCATATGAAATATGTTCCAAATTCTGATAATTGAGGATTTATTATTATATTTAAAATTAAGATTACTCATACAACTTTTATTATTAATTTATTTGTAAGTAAATATGCAATCTAAAAGAGAATGCAACTTTTAGTTGTTGAATAGAAACTTATTAAATAATTTTTAATCTAAAATTTTATTTTTTTAATATGGAAATTTTTCTGTAGGTAAATGAAATATGTTTAAAGTTAGAAGTAAAACTTTTTTATTCATTAAAATTAATCTATTTTGTATAAAAATAATGATTAAGTTCAGAAAAATATTCTTAATTAGAAAAATACTTTTATTTGGAATATTTTTAATTGCAAGAAATATTTTTATTTGGAATGTTCTTAATTAGAAAAATATTCATTTTTAAAACTCATTATAATAACAATTTAGTTTTAATAATAATTGCTTATTCCTGTATTCAACATTGAAAATAATAATTTAGTTTGAAATGTTTTGTTCCATAACAGTTAAAAAAACTGAGGAATTGGAAAAATCTATTGCCTTAGGAAGTAAAGATTTTAAGTAGGATTGCATTGCAGTATTATTTTAACTATTAAAATGAATGCAATTTGATTTGGCATATTTTGGTTCAGTAATTATACAAGATAAATCTTCAAAACAAATTTTTTATAGATTAATATAATATAAAAATTCTTTATGCTTACCGTAAATATTATTTTCCTTAAAAATTGGCTAGAAATTATTTTATGTTTGATGATGTGTTCTTATATTTTGTTATTAACTGTATTAATGTGGTTTAATAATGTTATTAACTATGTATTGAGATAAAGGAAGAATTATTTTAACTTTTCTCCTTAAAAGGACACTAGAAATTTTAACTTGTACATATTAAAATTTTTTTTTAATAAATTTATATCAGTCCTTTTGAAAATAATTCCCAATTTTTCTATGTTCTGATTTATTATCATATAATGAAAAATTTATCAGAAACTAGGTTTAATTATAGAAAACTTGTATTAATTTTATTATGTTCATTACACTTTTTAAAATAGAAGTTAAGCGGATTTAAAATATCAGATCATTGTAGTTAAAAACTAGTTAAATTTTTTTTTTTTTTTCCCTGAAAATAATGAGGAATACTATGTGATTAAAAAAAAATAATGAAGTAAAATTGAAAAAAATCTATAATGAAAATTCTGTTGGAGAAAGCTGAATAAAATTTTATAGGAAATGAATATTTCTGTACTAAATTAAAGTATTGGAAATATTATTTGGTATGAATTGTAAATTTTTAATGTTAATAGTTAATTAAAATGTTGCTTGTAATTTTTTCTTTTAACTCATTTCTTTAATTTTAATGTAATGATTCTTCTTTTAACCTACTTATCCTTATTTTATGCTAAGATCATTAAATTTTTAGTTTTTAATAGTTTTATGTTTATAACTATTTTCTTCAAGTATGTTGTTTCTTCAAATAATATTATTTTGTTATCCATTATTAACAAAAGAGACATTAAAACTTTATTTAAACCGTAAAAAATTTAAGTATTTTAATTATATTCGTCAATATCAAAAATTTGTTATTAAAATTAAATATTTTTTTATCCATTCTCTCATAATTTTGTTTTAGATGTTTAAATATAGTTGCTAATCAGAGCTAAAATAATAAATATTATGCTTGTAATTTTGATTTTTTTAAATTTAATATAAGAAGTGTATTTATTTATTATTATTATTATTATTATTATTTTTTGCAGACTACAATGTTATATATAAGTTATAGTCTGAAAGATATTTTTTAGGTAGAAGTTAATAACTCCCCAGTTTCTTTACTTAATAAAAAGTG